>JANHGC010010576.1:203265-234047 GCA_027560395.1 Boaedon fuliginosus | reverse complement strand
ACTTTTAAATTATTATTATATTGTGGTTTTTAATATTGTCTTTATTGTATCCATTTCATTGTATCCATTTTAACTGCAGTAAGCCGCCTCGAGTTCCCCTTGACTGGGGAAGAGAGGCGGGGTATAAATCCAATAAAATAAAATAAATAAATAACATAAAATAAATGCAGTAAATAAACAAAGCCCCTTCATAAATCTTACGAATTTGAATCTAAATATATTAAATTCCTGCAGATTGTAACAGTCCAGTTCAAATGTTGATATGAATGATGGACTTCGTTTACTTGCGAGTACAAATTATTTAAAATGTGTAAACTTGACTGATTTTTATAATGGTATTTTAGTAGTATTCAGTCAACATATTTTAACATCACAAGGAATTAAAAGTATTCAGTCTCCTTTTCTCCCAATGGTTAAAAATCATGTGATTTAAAACTGGTTTCGTTTGTTGGTTTGAACCTTTTTGGTTGGATTTTACACAAAAAGGTTGATTATATGGAGTGCCAGCTATGATTTGGCTGTAGTTGGGAGGTTTCTGGTTTCGTTTCTAATTAATGTGAGATCTTTTTCAGGGAGAGAGGTTGAGTCATGCAGTTGGCTGTGCATTTGCAGCATGTTTGGAGCGAAAGCAAAAGAGAGAGAAAGAATGTGGGGTGACAGCCACCTTTGATGCCAGTAGAACCACTTTCACAAGGGAGGGGTCTTTCAGGGTTACTACGGCAACTGAACAAGCAGAAAGAGAGGAAGTCATGAGACAAATACAAGACATCAAAGGTAATAGAATACAAATCTGGCCATTTCAAGGTTGTATTGTTGAATTCTTTCAAATGTTGTAGATATTTGCAGGCCATATAAAGTATCAGTGAAATGTTCTATTATAGTGCCAGGTGTAACAATCATAATGTATTTGACAAGCATTTTTTAACGTTCTTGAAGATGTAGCAAACGTCATTGTTTTAATATTTTTTCATTGTGTTTATATGTTTTCTTCATTTCTGCTCTTTATCTTTCTGGAAACTCGTGTGTCTCATCCAGATATGGAGAAATATCTCTATCTTGATAAAACATGGGTGTAATGTTTGCCAAAATGGAAGTCAGCTACTACTGTTTTACTGAAAAGTCTTGAATATAATCTGATACCTACAACATCTAACAGTGTATCCATATGAAAATAGTCTCCATATGAAAATAGGACCCAGGATATATTTTGGATCTCATGTCTTCATAAAGCACTTTTTATCATGTAGTCATGTACCATGTAGTCTGAAAAAGGGTTACATAGGGTTCAAAAGCTTGTCCATGTTGATTCTGCTAAAAAAAGCATCCTATGAGGATTTTAGTTGCTTTCCATGAACTCACACTACTTTTTTTTAGCTAATTTTGAGAAAATGAAAAGATCAATAGGTTAATGATAATTATTAAATTGGCCTCAAGAATAAAACATAAATATGTTTTTATATATTTTGTAAATCAATAAGAGTTTTCTATTTGTCACAAAGAAATAGAATAATTAGGGTTTGCCTCTTGAGTACAAAATGTTTTACCTCTGGTTGCGAACGGGTGCTCTGGTGGCAATCAAATCGCTGCGGCGATTTCCTCTTCTGCACTGCACCATTTTTTTCCCGACCCATGTGCTTCTAGTGAGGGCCAAACTGGGTGACGACTGAATTATGGTCGTTACCTGAGGTTTCACCTGTACACTAGAGAGGGAAAAACTTTTGAATTTTTTACATCATTCTAAGCATAGTTTTGTGTGCCTAATCCCATGTTGTCAAATAATGAAGGAGAATCACCTGTGTTAACAGTTTCCAGCAGGGGTAGATTCACCTGGTTCGGACTGGTTCGGGAGAATCAGATGTTAATTTTATATCTGGTTCGCCGAACCGGTAGTTGCAATGACTGGCTGGCCCCATCCATCCCACCCCTCCTCTTCCATGAGTCTCCATTTGTCCCATTTTGGATGCCAGGTAAGTGAAGGGCCTGCTTGTGGCCTCTGGAGCCTGGAGGAGGCCACTTTCGCCCTCCTGGAGGCTCAAGGAAACACTATGGAGGGTGAAAAACGGTGAAAAACGGGCCTCCCAGAAGTTCCAGAAGTCTGGAAACGGGCCTCTTTCCAGCCTCCAGCGGGCCTCTGGAGCCCGGGGAGGCCGTTTTCCTCCTCCCCGAGGTTCGAGGAAAGCCTCCGGAGCCCGGGGAGGGAGAAAACGCCTCCTGCCGTGATGCAGGAGGTCAACTAGGCCACAACCATCAGGGCAACACCCATCCAGCAACCAGGCAGAGAACCGGTTGCTAAAATTTTTGAATCCCACCCCTGGTTTCCAGTATTTGTGACCTGATGATCTTGGAAAAAAATAATCATGATCGTTACATGTTTCATGAAGACCAGAATATTTATTTAAAAACTTACAAGCAAGTAAAAAGTTACAAGCAAATAAAATTTGAGTGGTTCTCATGGTTCTCACTACAAAATAGTGAGCATGCAATCTAGTTAGCTGATTCCTCTTTCTTCGTGTGTGATATTTCCAGTGCATGCCCAGGCAGGAAATGTAGAGTTAGAGTTGGCATTGGAGCTTGGTATTTTCCAATCCTCATTTAACCTTCTGTAAGCTTTATATGTTAAGTAGAAAAACAAGACAGGTTACAGTCGTTATATACCTTTTGATGATCTCCATATACTATGGAACATATATCATACATTGTTATTTTAAAATAATTAATATGTATGATTGCAAACTAGTATGAAAAATGTAGCTTCATTGAGAGAAAAAACAGGCTAGACATTGTTGTCCCATGAAAATACAGCATCTTTTCCTATTCATGTGCAAAAAAAATAAATGGCTCTGTGATATGATGCACCATGGCTCAAAATATAGTAAGTAAGTAAGAAATAAGTAAGTAAATAGCAGTCTAAAGCAGGGGTCTCCAATCTTGGCAACTTTAAGTCTGGTGGACGCCAACTCCCAGAATTCCCCAGACAGGTTTGCAAAGGCTTAAAGTTGCCAAGGTTGGAGGCCCCTGGTCTAAAGGACTAGTTGTAACATGTACCTCAGGATGAAGGAATTTGCTGTTTTCTGATCTTGAAATGAGTGGCAGCAGCAGATTGAAAAGAAATATATTGTAGGCCTCAAGTTATAGATGAAAACACATTGAGCAGGTTCCAGTGCAGAACCTTGGATAGTAGTCCACAAGATGGGAAAGGTCAATTTGAAACCAGTTCTCTAAATGTTTAGGCCTGGAAATCATTGTTGCTGATAGTGCCACCTGAGATTTAAAAAGAAAGGTCTGACCAACAGTTTCTAGAACTGTTACATATCCAAATCTGTTTTTTAGCTCACTTTTATAAATGAAGGACTAAGAGCACATACTCAGCCATATATACTCCTTTCAGTTTGGGGCTGCAAAGGTAAAAACTTACCATGGTAACACATACCAACTCTTCAATGAATAAATCATATGTATGCTTTTTTGCCCCTTGAGATAAGAATGTTTAATTGATGGTTGAAATGTTAATTAGGCAATAAATTAAATCATTGAACTGTATTTGCGTTATGTTAAAGATGTAAAGACTATATAAACCAGAAGCTATGTTTTGCACCAAGAATGTACTTTTTCATAAATTAAAAGAATTTTTTTTAAAAAAAGATTAGTCTAAAATATTCATGCTTTTCATTTTTAAAATATTTCACTACAGTTGAAACAGATGTGAAAACAACTGTGTCAAGTGTTGTACCTGGCAATACGGCTCCATCTCCAGGTTCACCCACTTCTCCTACTGCTGAAGTTGCAACTTCTGCTGAAAAAGAATCCAGCAATCCTCATGCCATCCCTCGGCGACATGCTCCTATTGAACAGCTTGCCAGGCAGGGGTCTTTCCGAGGTTTCCCTGCTCTTAGCCAGAAGATGTCTCCATTTAAACGCCAGCTTTCTCTACGAATCAACGAGTTGCCCTCCACAGTGCAAAGAAAGACTGACTTCCCTATAAAAAACTCGGGTAGGATAAAAACGTTCCCAAATTCTGTTTTGAGTATGTTTGCCTTTGAGAGAGAACAAATGTTGGTTTGATTCTCTTCAAAACTTCTATGTTTCTCGTTTGATATGTCACCACAAGGTGCCATTATGTTGCTGGTTTTATGACCTCCGAGTTCCAATATTAAATTAGAAACTGATAGGTTTCTTCTAAATATAATCGTAATTTCTAGACAACATCACATATTACCAAATGTAGGTTTGATATCTGTATTCAAAGTTTATTCAGTGCTGTTAATTACCTTTGAACTATAAGAAGTCCACTCAAAAACATTTTGGCTTCCGTCAGCATATCTTGAGTAATATATATTTGCAGTGGTTAATGAGTTAAGAGCCTAGCTTTTGCAAGTGAAAGTTGTGCAGCGTTGATAATTATTCTGATATTTAATATGGATGTAAGTATTCTGAGAAACTGACATAAAATCAGAATAATTGTAACCTTCATGCTCATTCCCCATTTTTTTCTTTGTTCTTAACTTTTCCTCTTAGCATTTTCAGAGGACAGATGTAGTTTTCTAATCATGGAAAAGAAAAAAGATCAAAGAACGACATTGTAAAAAAGCAGGAAGGTGCCTTTGTATTATGCTGGGCCATATCTGTGCAAACTTTTTTTTTCTTCTTCTTTCAGTTCCTGAGTCTGAAGGAGAAGTTGATAGCATTAGTTCATTGTGCTCCCAGATTACAAACACCTTTAGCATACCATCTGAGGATCCTTTCTCCTCTGCCCCAATGACAAAGCCAGTAACAGCGGTTGCACCACAGTCACCAGCTTTTCAAGGTGTGTGTCCTCTAAATTTGGATGTATGTGATACTTTTTATATGTGCAAATGCTGTTTTCCTTTTATATGCTGGCAATGTAATGTTTTAAACCATCTTGCAGCTTTTTTGTTTGCATCTGGAATCATTCTGTTTTAACTAAGTTCTTTGCTTGTAAGCTAATTGTATGTGAAATTCCTAGAAAGCCAAGGACATATTGAGAACAATCAGTTACATGCTAATAATGGGGAAAAAATTAAAAGAGAAGGCCACATCTTTCAGATGTTACAGATAAAATGTTACTATGTAAGAAATTATATGCAATTACCCATTTTCCAGTCTCCTGGATCTTAAAAAAACAGATGGATAATTATAAAATAAATACAAAGCCAGTAAATTTGCTACCTGTTGCTTGTTTTAAAGAACACAAAGGCTCTAAAGTTAAAGAAATGTTCCCAGCTTTGATGTTAGGTAACAATCTTTATGTCTCGCTTTGATATCTTATAAATGAGATGCAATTTGCAGTCAACTCTTTGAGACAGTAACTATCTCACGGCTTGTTTTAAATAATGAAAGGCAACTGCTGATAGTCGAAATAATAATAATTCTTTTGCCAGGATACTGATAAGGCAGGATGCTTCAATCCAGCACTTTGTCCTTCTAAACTTGCTCTGAGAGCAAGGAATAAAGTTAGAAGTCAGAAAAGTCCACAAAATTTCCTTTAAAATATTAGCAAATATCCAAGCTATCTTCCAAATGAATTAACAGAATTAAATGTGTCAAATAAAATAAATGCTTGTAGAATAATAGTGGAAAAGCATGACTAAGTGCTTGATGTATGTTGCATGCTGGCAAAACCATGTGTTATTTTCAACATTCCAGTCATGTGCATGCCTTGCATGAATTAACAGCATTGATGTTGTCTGCTCCAATTTTAGTCAATGGCATTGCCTCTGCCTTCCATGTGTTTGCTGATAAACCAGCTCAAACTACTATAGCATCTACAGCAATACCACTTCGTGAATCCAATCCTTGGGCTCAGTCCCCTGCTGCTCCAGCTGTTGCTAAAACTGTAGCTGTAGCTTCTCCTTCTGGTAAGACTGGGCTTAACATTTGTGATGCTGGATTTGAAAGACTTTGATCTGATCTAACAAAATGGTTCTTCAGGATTTTTTCTTAAAATCCAGAAGCACAGTTAAGAGAAAGTAGAAGGACTGGACATTTAGATGTAGTTTTTTTTTTAATATGGAAGTTAAATTAGTAGGTGAATAGGTAAATAATATAATGAAATAAATAAATAATATATTAAAGCTTACTAGAAGAAAAGGCTGTTTCAGTAACTAGTAACTTTAATGGAAAAAAGGCACTTCACAAAATCAGTGATTTAGTGTTATAAATTAGTACTTGGAGTAATTAACATTCTAATATAAATATTATATAATATAGGGACATGGTGGCTCGGGTAAGACGTTGAGCTTGTCAATCAGAAAGGTTGGCAGTTTGGCAGTTCCAATCCCTAGTGCCACATAACGGAGTGAGCTCCCATTCCTTGTCCCAGCTTCTGCCAACCTAGCAGTTCGAAAGCATATAAAAAATGCAAGTTGAAAAATAGGGACCACCTTTGGTGGGAAGGTAACAGTGTTCCGTGCGCCTTCCGCATTTAGTCATGCCGGCCACATGACCATGGAGACGTCTTCGGCTTTGAAACGGAGATGAGGAACGCCCCTAAAGTCAGGAACCAACTAGTACATATGTGCGAAGAGAACCTTTACCTTTAAATATATAAGAGTTCTAATAATTTAGAAAACTATTTAAGAATCCAACTCTAAGATATAGTAGATTTTTTTAAAAATCAAAGTGATATATGTTTCTAAAAGCCATACAGTTTCCTGGAGTAGTACTTTTCATGTATTTTTATTCATTTAAGCAAAAGGTGCAAAGGCTGTTTCACATACTTTTACATATTTATCAAATTCCCACATAATTTAATTAACCATCCAGTCTCTCCATATTGGTCTCATATCCCCATGATAATTTCATGTCTTTTTACTTGAAGCCTTGTATCCAAACTGGATTACACACATTTCTGAGTGCCTGGAATTCCTGACCGAAGGATGAAGGGTATAGTTTATCTGTTATTGTAGATCAGTAGACTTGGCTAACAGGCCTCCTTTAGGACATTAGAATGAGAAGCTGGACATTGAAATTGAAAAGATAGAAGCAATCCCATAACTTGTTTAATTAAATGCCCAGTTCTAGTTTCAGTTTTAAAATCTTTGTCAACATAACTGGAACTTCATACATATACCAATTAAATTGTATTAATCATTGTTATGGATTCTTTTACTACTGATTGCCAATTGGAAACTAGCTATTCTACACCTGATGGTGGTTAAAAGGTACTTCAATTCCTCATCAAATTGTTCTGAAGAAGGGGAAGACAGTACCTTGTTGAGGTTATATCCCATTCTTAATTTCTTTTCACAGGTGCTGACTGGAATGCCGACTCAGAAGCTGCCTCACCAAATCTGTTTCAGGCAAGCCACAGACGCACTCCCTCGGAGGCAGACCGCTGGTTGGAAGAAGTATCTAAAACTGTCCGGTCACAGCAGCCACCGGTGCAGCCCCAGCCTCCAGCTCCCCAGCCACTCCTCCAGCCTCCTGCGGTAGTTTCTCAGGCAGCACCAGCTTTTCCAGGCGGCACCTTCATTGCACCTCCACCTGTGCCTATTGGGGTGGTGCAGCCCATGCAGCCTACGTTCATCCAGGCACAGCCCTATGCGGTCGCGAATGGAATGCCCTATTCAGCTCCCGGTGTAACCATGATTGGAATCACCCCTTCCCAGATGGTAGCCAATGTCTTCGGCACTGCAGGTCACAGTCAAGTGTCCCATGCTCATCAGTCACCTAGTCTTATAAAGCAGCAGACATTTCCTCAATATGAAACTAATAGCGCTACTGCCAGCCCTTTCTTTAAACCCCCTGCCCAGCAGCTCAATGGCTCTGCTGCTTTCAATGGTGCGGACCCTGCCAAGTGGCCCACAGAGGACAAACACGTGCTTCCTCCCGGAGCTGGCCAGCAAGTGGATCCATTTGAAGCACAGTGGGCAGCACTGGAAAGTAAATCGAAACAGCGTACTAATCCATCCCCAACTAACCCTTTCTCCAGCGAATTACAGAAGACATTTGAGATAGAACTTTAAGCAGTCCTGTGGCTTGTACTTCATCTCTGTGTATGTGTGTGTTGGCATTGGATGTAAGAGTATACCGGGCAGCATTTTTTAATTGCTCATGTCCCTCTCTTTGGAATTAGGTTGGGTATAGAGAGAGGGGACACTCATGGAAAGAGGCTCCTAAACCCAGCCTTTTGGGGTGTAATCCAGGAAACATACCCCTTGCCACCTGTTTGGGAATTTGAATGGCTAAAGGAATCTGAAAAGGGCTGAAGAAGGGAGTTGAACCTGAAGCCTTTTTTCCACAGAAACTTCAGGAAACCTCACAAGCTGAAAAGCAAATGACTCACCACTATCTTAAGAATGTGTCTACCTTCCTGTGAATGGCCCGTTCCCTTGGGGCGAAAATGGAGGTTAGGGAATCGTGGCACAGTAATGAATGGGCTGGTGGAGAAAATCTGCAAGCTGCTCAGAATATGCTATCAGTGGGGAAAGGAAGAGCTTCCATTTCAAGTAATTATATATATAGAATAAAGCCAAAATCTTTATTTTTATGCATTTTAGATTATTTTAAATAGTTCTAGTTATTAAAAGTTGAATGAGTTGTAAGTAATCTTGCCAAAGTTATAAAAGGGGGTTGGATGTAAAATTGTACATAAGATTGATTTATCACTGATTCTTACAGTCAGTAATACGGGAATAGGGTAGGGAGCGGAGTTCCTAGCTTGTCCCTCTCTGTATCATTGTAAGTAGCATATTGCAACTACAATCATGGATCATGACCAATTTTTTTTTTTAAATCATTTAGAGTAGTGTAAGAACAGTATTGTCTTGGTTTGAAAACAATTGGTAAAATTTATCTTTTTTTAAGCAGTCAAACTAGATATTAGAGTTCATATAGGTTCTTTCATGTACTGCTGCAGTTTATTTGTCTTACATCTCTTTTAACACTACTGTGACAATTGTAATTATATTTACAATCAGGTCTACTTATGAACCCATTTTAGGTGCATTAAATAGAGTAGATTTAAAAAAATGCTTTTCCCATTGTTATATGTGAAAGCTTAATAGCTAGTCTACAGCTATTCCATGTCTTTCCTCTGGCAAATCATGAAGTCCATCTTATTTTTAATTTTATTCTTAAAACTTGGCCTTACAAGCAAATGTAAGTTATATATTTGTACTGATGATTTATAATCTGCTTTAACAGAAATAAATGTTGGTAGTAGATTATGTGTCTTTCTCAACAGGTTTCCTTGTTGTTTTCCTGCAACCAGTTTGATCTCCATTTCATTTGGTGTATAGATCACCAAATTTTAAATGTTTGATCTATTAATTACAGGGCAAGATATATACTCCCATTTGTATCTATTGCTTAAAGCAGGAATTACAATTTCTGGAATTTCAGCTTGTTTTTATTTTGAAATTTGTAATATATTTCTTACGTCCCCAGAACAATGTGGTTCCTACAAATTGCCACATTTCCCATTAAGGGATTATCACCATATTATTCAGAAATAGCCCTGAAGAACTTTGTATTTGTTCTAGAGAATTGTTCAGTGTCCAGAGACATAAACTGGTTTTGCTCAGTTTTAGTGTGTCTTAGTACATAATGAAACTTAATGGTATTGCTGTTTAAAGTTACAGTGGTTTGTTTCAGTACAAAGCATGCTTACTCTAAAACAAAGCTACCTCAAATGTAAGTGCATGTATGGTGGATGTATGAATTTGGACTATGCCATACTGCACTTGAGTAAAAATCCCTTTCACTCTTTTTGTCCTTGGTCTATTCATACCTTTTGCAGATGTAAATGCATGGAATTCTCATAAAGCTGCCACATAGACAATAATTGAATATTGTCAATGAAACATTTGTGTAGAGCCTAAATAAATTCCTATTGGGATCAGAGGCAAGGTTTTCCATAATCCAGTAATTTTTGTACAGTGAATGGACAGTTACTAACTTAATACATACAGGTCCAGATACTCTAAGGCCTTACTTCTGTTGTAGAAAAACTTTTATAAAACCAGGGTTTATTTTGGGTCTAGGGAAAACAGCTTCTTGGAATATGCATTCCTTGTGGGGATTGTTGTGTGGAATGAATGAACAAATAATGATCAATGGTTGATTATTTGTTATTAAAGAAGGCATAATTCTATCTATACAATTTTATCAACAGACATAAAAAATGCTTCTCTCAGATATCCATTCAACATTAATCTAGCAGCAATAATAAGTACAGCAAAAGCTGATTTGCTATTTTACCATTTCTCTTTAGTGCTATTAAATAATAATATTTCCCAGTCATGGGAATAGATCCCAATGTGATCCAGATTTTGAAAAAGGGGTTTTGAAGTGATGAACTACAGTAGATATAAAAAACCCATATACCCCTGTTACAATGCCTGTTTTTTGAGATGTAAAAAAATCAGACTAAGATAAAGCACTTCAGAATTTTTTCCACCTTTAATATAACATATAACCTGTACAATTCAATTGGAAAACAAATTGAAATATTTTAGGGGGGAAGTAACAAAAATACAATAACGTGGATGTAAAAGTGTACACACTCTTTAATACTTTGTTGGAGCACCTTTTGATTTTATGACAGCACTCAGTGTTTTGGGATAAGAGTCCCTTGGCATGGCACATCTTGCCTTGGCAATCTTTGCCCATTCTTCCTTGCAAAGTACTCCCAATCTGTCAGACTCTTGTACATAGCCCTCTTCAGGCCACCCACAAATTTTCAATTGGTTTCAGGTTCGGGCTATGGCTGGGCCATTCCAAAATTTTGATCTTCTTCTGATTAAGGTATTCTAATGTTGATTTGGAGATACGCTTTCAGTCATTTCCATGCTGAAAAGTGAATTTCCTCTACATCTTCAGCATTTTAGCAGAGGCCTACAAGTTTTGTACAAAATTGACTGATACTTGGAATTGATTGTCATTCCTTCCACCTTGACTAAAGTCCCAGTTTCTGTGAAGAAAAGCAACCCCAAAGCAGAATACTGCCACCACCATGCTTCACTGTATGGTGTATATTTTGTGATGCACATTATTGTTTTTTCACCACACACTTTTTTGGATTATGGCCAAAGATTTCAGTCTTGGTCTCATCAGACCATAACACATGCCTTTGTCAGATTTGATGTAGGTTTTTGCAAAATGTAGCTGGGCTTGGATGTTTTTCTTCATAAGAAAAGGCCACCTTTACCCCATACTCCACACAGAATGCATGAGGTTGTTGTTACATGTAATACACAACCAGTACTAGCCAGAAATTCCTGCAGCTTTACTGTTGCTGTGGGCTGTTGCTTAACAGCCTCTCAGAATAGGTTTTTTTTTCTTGCTTTTTCATTAGTTTTGGAGGGAGCCAGTTTTTGGTAATATTATTGTTGTGCCATATTTTCTCCAGTTGTTGATGACTTGTTTTCACTGCGTTCCATGGTATATCCAACACCTTGGAAATTTTTTTGTACCCTTCTCCTGACTGATACCTTTCAACAATGAGATCCCTTTGATGCTTTGTAAGTTCTTTGCAATCCATGGCTTTTGCTATAAGAGGCAACTGAGTACCGTATTTTTTTGGAGTATAAGATGCTCCAAAGTATAAGATAAACTTAGCTTTTGGGGAGGAAAACAAGAAAAAAAATCTGCCTCTGTGCTCTGCCTCCCAGCAATTTGCCTCCTTGCAGCAAACAGCAAACAGTCAGTTTCAGCTTCAGCACAGCCTGATTAGCACAAGCAACTGATTGCTGCAGGGATTGCCATAGCCTATTGCTGCCTCTGTGCTCCCCATTTTTGGCCTCTACCTCCCGTTTTCAGCCTCTGCGCACCCTGTTTTTTGGGCCTGTCCGCTCCTTTTTTGGCGCATTCCAGGTGGTGGGGATTGGATCAGATGGAAAATGGGGTGTGTGGAGGACGAAAATGGTGCACATGGAGACAGCAATAGGCAATGGCCGTGGTGGCGAACCTATGGCATGCATGTCACAGGTGGCATGCATGTCACAGGTGGCATGCAGAGCCCTCTCTATGGGCATGTGCGCCATCACCCCAGCTCAGCTCTACTGTGTATGCATGCGCACCTCCCACTGGTCTTCAAGTTTCTGCTATACATGCATGGGGCACATGCGTGGGCATGCATGTGTGTGGGGGTGCACATGTTGCATTTTGGGTATGCGTGCATGGGCTTTATGCACTCAGTGCCAAAAAGGTTTGCCATCACTGGGCTGTGGCAATCCCTGCAGCCTGAAACAACTGATAGTCAGGAGGCCGATCCAACCGACAATCAGCTGCTTGTGCTAATCAGGTTGTGGTGAATCTGAAACTTGCTGTTTGCTGCAAGGAGGCAAATTGCTGGGAGGTAAAGGCCAAAGGGTGTGGGCTCATGGGTGGACGGTATAATCGCTGTATAAGACGCACAGACATTTTCACCCATTTTTGGAGGTGGAAAAAGTGTGTCTTATACTCCGAAAAATAGGGTAAATGTCAGAAAAATCCTAGGTATAAGAACAGCTGAACTTTACATGCGCTTGGTCAGAGTCATCTTAACTGATGGCAGGTTTTTATTGACTACAATTTACCATTGGTTTGAATGTGATTAATTCTGAACACAGACACAGCCCTACTTACATGCAACCAAGTTATTGTATGTTTTTTTATTATTTTTCACCTGAAAAGATTTCAAGTTTGTTTTTCCATTGAATTTTATGGCTTATATGTTATATTAAAGGTGGAAAAATTCTGAAGTGATTTATCTTGTTCTGACTTCTTTTAAATATCAAAAACCTGGCATTTTAACAGGGGTGGGTAGACTTTTTATAGGCACTGCACCTGATCTTTAATTTCCTTTAACTTCTACTCCAAGAAAAATAATTGGAAATACCATTTAAATGCATAGAGGGATGGAGGCTTGCTGTAAACTAATCCGCATGGCTTCTGCAAAAGCAATCTTACCTCACCAAAAATTTTGATGAGATTTCCCACTCAGCTGCCATGGAGTTTTTTAGTTGAATTTACAACTGGGGAAAGATTGAAGGAGAAATAAACTGACAATTTTCACATTGCTGAGAGGTATATAGTGGGATCCTTAGGAATCATGTTGTGACCGATTCTTTTGAACTGATCTGGAATGTTAAGTACGTGTACCTGTTGTGAGATGAAAGTATTGTGTACTATTCTGGTCACTATTAGAAGCATGATACTGTAGAATTTAAGAACATACAGAAAAGCACAACCAAAATGATCAAGAGGATGGAGCAGCTTTGCTACACAGAAAGAACACAATAATTGTGGCTGTTTTACTTGAATGAAGGCAAGATTTAATAAAGGTATATAATGTAATTCATGGTGCGGATAATGTAGAGAAATATTTTCCTTGCTTCAGATTATTCTATTTATATAAAATATAGGGAGACTCAGAACTTTTTCACACAGCACATACTGTAGTTAAACTGGATTTTATTGTCAGCAGCTGGGGTAAAAGTCACCAGTTAGAATGGTTTAAAAGGGGGTTGACCAGTTCGTGGAAAATAAGACTTTTAGTTGTTATTGATATTATCTGTCGATGACCTCAATTGTAAAGCAGTTGTGTCAAACTTGTGTAATCATGTGACGTACCACGGCTCCCCCCCTTTGCTAAACTGGATGTGGGCATGGCCTTAAAGTCTGATCTCTTGGAAGCAACAGGGAAATAAGACATGAGAAAAAGTATCTGGCCCAATTTATCCAGTGAAATTCCATGGCTAAAGGTGAACATGGACCTGTATCTCCTGCTTCTAATCAAACATCCTAATCACTCCATCATACCAGGTTTTACCATTTAAGCTTCTAAGATACCATCATTAAAAGCACCAAAACATACTTGCTTTGATTTTCAAATTTTCTATTCTGAAAAACTGGCCTCGAGGTGGTCAATTGCCTTTTGAACAGAATAATAGAATTGGAAGTGACCTTAGAGGTCTCTTAGTCCAACCAGTGTTTCTTAAACTTTGTTGGTTCACCGCCCCCTTTTAGAAAAAATTGAATGCTTGACACCCTCCTGCCAAGCCCCATCCCCTGGGTGTGTGTGTGGGGGGGTGAGCTGCCCAAACCATGCCCCCAGGGCAGGGGGTTGAGCTGCCCAAGCCCTGCTCCTGGAATGCCCCGCCCCTTGCCTAGGGGACTGCTGGGGGTTGGGCCAGCCCTGAGTAATGGTGAGGACATAGAGGACAGGAATATATGCCACTCCAGCACCACTCTGACCCATGCATCACTAACAACCGCACGGGAAGCTCTCGGTGAGAAGTCTCTCCCCTCCCTTGGCTCATTGTGCAGGTGCAGCATGGGAGCTGGCTGAATCCTCTGCTGCCCACCGATTGGTTCCTGGCACTCCCTAATTCCATGTGCAGCTTCCAACGCCCCCTTAGACTGCTCCAACGCCCACTAGGGGGCGGTACTGCCCACTTTGAGAACCAGTGATCCAACCCCTTGCTCAGGCAGGAAACCCTACACCATTTCAGACAAATGGTTGTCCAATCTCTTTTTAAAAACTTCCAGTGCTGGAGAATTCACAACTTCTGGAAGCATGTTGTTCCACTGATAAGTTGTTCTGTCAGGAAATTTCTCCTTAGTTCTATGTTGCTTCTCTCCTTGATTAGTTAGTTTTACCTTCTCAATCCATTCAAGGGGAGATAGAGTCAGTGGATTCATGTTTTTGATGAATGCATTCCCTGAGGAAAACTTATGCTTATGATTATAAATGACAGTTAGTGGAATGATTTACAGTTGGGGAGCTATCACATGCTTTTTCTCTGGTTTTTATAAGATGATATTTGTACTTTCTGTGAAAAATCAATTCTGAATGCAAGAAAATACAAACATGTTTTATTCTCTGTCTATATGCCTGTGCTACAGTTGAATTATGTTAACACTGAATTAATTTTCATCTTTATTGAAGAAGCTGAAAAACTTGTTACCTAGTTCATACAGTGTTCCGCAGTTCTCAGCAGCAGGTAATCTGCAGAAGAATTGCCTTGTTCCCATTTCTAAACATTCTGCATAATGTGCTGTAAATACAGGTTTGCTCATTTTTTACAGGATCAATTGATATGTTTCTCATTTTCAGTGAAGATAGCCCCATTGTACAGTCAGATAATTAAAAAATAGATTTGTTTGGGGGAATTTGTTTTTCATTATCTGGTTATAGCTGTTCATGTATCTGAAACCTATAATGGAGTAGTCCAACTATAAAATCATATCTGCCCTCAGATATCGGACCATTCATATATTCTGATTGGCGTATCTTAGTATTACCCTCCTAGATATGGCAGATTCTCATATCTGTTTTTCCAGCAAGCAAATGAAAAAAGTAGTATTGTATTACGGATATACTTTCTTTCTAAAAGAAATGAGCTAATGAACTACCTAAAATCTGGGAAGGTTTCAGGTTAATTGAATCCATAATAGTGGACCGAAAGCTATAGCAGGAATCCTGTGAGGAAAAAACTGCAGATGTGCCAGCACTGTTGGTTTTTCCTGTATTTTGCATTTAAAGGAAATTATAATAGTTTATAGTACTCACATTCATTGAGACACTTAAAGGTTGTGAATAATTGACAACCTTATAGTTAAGACATAGAGATTTGGGATGTTTCTTGTCTTGCTCCGTAGACTGTGTTTATAGTCAGCCACTGAAAATGCATAGATACTGCAGTTTGAACTTCTGTATGGTCATCCTTGTGTTAAATAATCTGGCCCATGGGATGGGATAATGAAAGAGGTAAAGGATACCCTTCCACAGTTCTGAGGCATTAGCAACCATTAATTCTGTTGTGATGCTGTGTACACTAGTGGGGCGGGCTGCACAGTGCTTTGGAACATACAGGAGTGCAAATTCAGTACTTGTCTATGACTCATTAATGCAGTGGTATCTCTTTGGGGATTGCGTGACTGCAGTAGTCGTGAGATTCTAGAAACAAACACCACTTCTCAAATTGCACAGCCCTCTGGTATTTGTTTATGCAGAAGTGATACAAAAGACTTCGTTTCCTTTTTCAAAGGCCTTAATGCAGTTGTATACATGTTTAATTGGAAGAGAGGATCACTGTTTTTAACGAACTTCAAGAAATACAGCCGTGCTGTTTTAAGAGTATTTGAAATACAAAACTCTGCCACTTTGCCATGCATTTTCCTCTTCAGATGCTTCCGAGTTCTACGTATTTCCAAGAAATATTAGTGATATTTGCTGCTGGTAGTTAACTCAGCAATGTTTCCTGTATCTGCTGAAAAAAACAACCATTGTCTGCTTATAACTGTTTAAATCTGAACTGCAGGGACATTTAAAATAACTGCAGGAAACAAGTTTCTAAGTCAGTATGCTAAATTTCCACCAAAAAAATGTGGTCAGCAGATTTTCTTAGTGGGTTCTGGCACTAATTTAGCTCTTATGTTTGATTTAAAATGTGTCTGCTATCCTTGATTTATGCTTGAAGCAACTTTCCCACTTACTTTTGATTCTTGTCTGTATTGTTAAGCTTTGCTAGTGGAACAATTCTTCGTTTCCTTAAATGAAAAGGTCAACCAGCTGTTAGAGGATTTGGAGTTTCTCTTGCAAAACAAAATGCAGCTTAGGAAAGTGGAGATACCATTTCTGTCAACTGTTCTCTCTGTTCTCACATTAGCATCATTGACTACCCGTGTATATGCTTGATAAACAGATTGGAAAACGAGTGCTTTTCTTCTGGAGCAGGATTTCAAGAGGGGTAGCAAGCCTGTGACTCAGCCATAGCGGCGAGAACAGCTGGCACAGCAGAAGCTGGAATAATACTCATTGTTGCAGAGCTGAGCCTGTAGAATCAGATCACAGTTAGCAAGGTGCGGCTGATCAGCACATTCCTTGCTTGTGTCCACAGGGAGGGATGCTGGCACTAGAAGAGTTAAGGAAGGAAAGAAAGTCAGAACCAAACAAGGTGTTTTTCATAATTGCTTTTTGTTATTTACATTATGGTTATTTAACTGCATGCAGTGGAAAATATTCTCTATCTGCTGCAGCTCGAGCAAAAATACTGAATGGAATCTACATCTTGGCAAACATTCAAAAGTAGCAAATGGCAACATCAGCATTAATGCATTTTGAGAGAAAATTGATTGGTTTCTGCTGAGAGATTCTCTAAATGGCTAACAGCTGTTTCAGGCTGAAAATAAACGCTCTGCACTATAACAGCAGTTACAGCTTAGTAATTCGTGAAGTCAAACTGGCATAGTTTAAAAGCCTTTGACCTTAACATTGTCTTTCAAGTAATCTGAATGTAATAGAATTTATTTGTAAATAACAAGGACTGGATTGTCTCATTAATTATTTCATGTTTCTGATTATACCGCTTTGTAGAACAGCATGCAGAGGCAAGCTGCTGGGTTTCAACCCCCTTAGCAACAATGGCAATTGAAGTGTCAGATTCTAGGCATCAGTTAATAATAATTTATTATATTAATATGCTGCCCAACAACCAGTGACTCTCAATTCCAGATTCTCATAGCATCTGCAGCCTTGGCTGGGTTTGCCATAGGTAACTCAAACCCCCACATTGATGAATAGTTTAACTGATTTCATATAGATAACCACAGGAAAGAGGACCAAACCCTGCAATTTGGAGTAATTGCTGGTTTAACTGCTTTCCCCTAACAATTACTAGCTGGTACTAATGGCTCAACTGGAAATGGGGCCAATGCACAACTGCGTCCCAAACCATTGGAGGCAATTCATAAAGATGCCCTGGTGGGTGGTATTGAAGCCTATCATGGAATTAATAGCATCTGGAAGCATCCAAGATACCCATCACTGCTTTTCCCCCTTCTCTTGACCAGGCATGGATAGTGATTGAAAGATACCAAGAAAATCTGCTTCTTTGGCTCTGTAGCTGAACCCCCATCACCTTCTCAAGCATATCCCCTAAAAAGGGAAGGTTGGGAACAGGACAGAAATTGTCCAATATGAATATATTGAAATACGACCTCTTCAGGAGAGCATGCACCACTACTTTGAAGGCAGGTGCCATCTTGCCTTAACAAAGAGACATTAACCACTTCCAGATGCAAATACTTCTTTCAACTCTACCTTCCATACACATATGCTTCCATTAAAGAGTATCAGATATGAGGTTTTAAAATTAAAAAGGAAGCTCAGAAGTATGCTTCATGTATGGGATCAACCAGGTGTGTTTCTACAGAGGGTCTACAACAGAAAACATTTCTAGTTGTGGAAGGAAAAGTACATGCCACACATTAAGGTTGCAGATGCTCTGAAATCCAATATACTGGAAATTAGAAGAAAATTTAAAAAACACTGCACACCCACCTTCTGGCTGCCTTTTGATGACTTTCACATCTGTACTGGCACTGACCGAATGATTGCCACTGTAGGCATTGCACGTATAGGAGCCCTCATCACCAAGCCGAACATTGTTTAGAAACAAGCTTCCATCTTGAGACACATGGATACGATGACCGTCTGATCTTATTGGAACCCCATTTCTATGCAGAAGTAAATAATTAGTGGTCTTGCAGTTGCTGTACACTGTCCCCAACTCCCAGTTACAAGGAAATAAAGGGAGAGTTGGTCTTCAGAGAGTCTTCCAAGAAACACACAAGCACGGTTATTTCAAATGAGTTTGAAAAACTAAATCTGGATTCATCTTCGAAGTAGCAGGTCTTGCTTGATACTTTCTTGCATGTTTCAGTAGTACTAAAGGGATAAATAAATACAGATGATTTTTTTCTTACCTTGACCATCTTATGTTTACGTTGTTGCCTGTCACAACACAATGAAGATGAGCATTCTCCCCTTCAGACACAGAAAGTCTGGGCAGCAAGTCAATAATTCTCAAGTCTCCTAAGCAGGAAAAAAGTGTCCCAAAGTCATCAAATCATATTCTGAAAATGCAGCTCTGATTGAACAGTCCTGCTGATCATGTGAACTTTCCAGGTGAAAGGCCATCTCCGTGGGAGAAAAATCTCAACGTGATATCCACAATAGAATTCAACACAGAGAAGCACTGTGTAACCAATCGGCTACACTTAAGTACTTCTCTATGGCTGTCCTACACTGATAAAAGTAGGAACTGTTCTCATAGCAGTAACTATGCCTCCCTCTTATATTTATTCTCTCATGCACACAAATCAGTCACTGCAGCAGCAATTTCCAGAAGTCCACTTTCTTGTTTCTAGAGCAATAGTTCCACTAGGAGGCTAAATCAGTTTGAATTATATTAACCATAGCTACTAAACTTTTTAAAAAAATATATTGAATAATTTTCTATACCTATTGAACCTGGCACAATTTATGGGAAGCTCTAAATATCTCACTGAGATCATTTGATGGTACCATTGATGAAACTAAACTGATCTTGTACCTAAAGGGAGTTGTGAAGCCACCGTGTAGAGATAGTTCTGTAATCTTAAGCACAACATTCAACTTTTACTAATTTTCTTCTTGCCCCCAGGATTCAATTGCTGGAAATATGCTGAGATAGTTCACTCTCCAGACTGGATATATTAATCAGCAGCTAAAGCTTAATTTAACAGCAGTAACAAAAAGAAATGCACCATATTTTTCTCCAACAGCAAATTCATTACTTATATTTGGGTAACATTGAAGTAAAACTCCCTTCCCTACCTCTAGGTCTAATTTGAACTTTTTTCTGATCTTGGTCCCGGCCATTAGAAGCAATGCATGTAAAGAAGCCGGCATCTTCAACTGTTAGATGATTGATTAGCAGGGCACCATCAGGTTGCTGCCTATGCCTGGAAATTAAAATTGCCATGAATTTTAGAAGAAGAGGAAATACATTTATTCACAGAATACATACTCCTTTCTGTGAGAAGTGAATGGCTTCAAATGTACAGTGTTCTGAATGAGTTTCTAAGATTCAAATATGTTAATAATTGCTCTGGGATCAGATGTCATCAGTCCTGCTTAACTGCTGCAAGCTAATTAGGAGTAGCTGGGTTATATTGAATTAAGCCATGGTTTGCAGAGTAAACTACATTTGGCTGGGTTCTTAAGGAAATACAAGCTGTAAAGATATTTGGTTTTCACTTTTGCATCCTGTGCAAATCAGTCCACTCTTAAAATCAATCTTTTTGAGCAGCTGGTAGTAAGTTGGCTGTTTCACTTAAAATATGCAGGAGTCAAAAATACAAAAAGCATTGAGCTGAGTATAATTACAATGCAAGGTACCCATCCAGGCTGTAAGCAGTTTAAGAACAACCAATATTCAGGTTGTCAAATGACTGTCTTTGCCAGATCACTTCAGGCCACAAATATTGAATCATTAAAATGAATGAGTTGCTACGTGGATGGATGAAGCAGGAATGTATAATAAGAGAGATGGCCTCTGGGAGAATTAGGACATCCCCTTTGATAGCCTGTCTTCCAGTTCTTCTAACTGATATACATGGGGGGTGGGGGAGGTTCCCTATTATATGCACACAGTAAGAACTTAATGAGAGAGGATGAACTGAGGATTAGTGACTGGCCCAAAGTCAATTCAGAATGCCATGACTGAGAGAAGATTTGAAACTGCCTAGTCCTAGATACTGATCATCACATTATGCTGTGTTCCATCCAGCCTAATCATGTTTAGGAAAGCTCATTGAAGATAAAGGAAGGAAAATCTGCCTGTGTGGGTTTTCCCAGATTTATTTTGTAAACATGGTGCATTTCAGGCCATCTTACTCAGACCTCTCTAGCTGGAGCTATTTCATCTGTGTGATATGTTCTACTAAACCTAGGGCAGTACAAGGGGAAATAAAACGGTATGAAAAGGGGGTAGTTGATTGGGTTAGAACCATTTGTTTGGCGATTGTTCAAAGATACTGTATGATAATGCTGAACAAGAGGTAGTTTTGACTATCCGAGTGTCCCCATGGTCATGTGGGGTCATGTGGTAGCTCATGCCCAATTTGCAATTACATTGTCACAGTGACCTGTGGTCACAATTTCCAACATTCTCTGCCCGCTTTCCACAAGTAAAGCAATATAGGGAAGCTGGCAGGAATTTGGAAATTATTTTTGCTGCTTTTTTGCCTACCTGTGATGCTTAGCACCTGCCTGTGGCATTCTGCTGTGGCACCCACACATCTATCTATGCTTGGTAGAATTTGTCCGTGGCATACCCACCTCCTATGGTATCGGCCCACAGCACCCACCCTGACCCTCCTATGACACCCACGCTCTGCATGCATTAGGCATCCCACTCCCAACTGCTGGCAGAAGCCACTGACTTCATTGTGTAGGACTTCTGCTTCTTCTCACTTCCCACTTAATGACCCCCATGGTCCCTAGGGTTACGACAGACACTGGGACTACTGGGATTGCTTTCGTTAAGCAGTGTGAGCACATGGCATGGCACTTTATGTCCACATTGCTTAGGTATAGAAATTCTGGTACCAAATGATGATGTAACCCTAACCTGTAACAAAATGGGGTCTATTTGCTCAACTTATTCAGTAGGACAAAACCAAGGTTAAGGGTAGCTAAGTGTTATGTGAATACAATCAGACTGATTCTGATAAGTCCTTTAGATGAACTCAGCTGCTGTGCATTAAACAGTTACAGAGATTTCTAGCAAAAAAAAAAAGGATTGCCACAAAAGATTGCACAGAAATTTATGTGGAAATGATGACCAGAAAAATGTAAGGAACTAGGAGAAAGAAATGCAGGAAAATGTGAACAGGAAATGCTAAAACAAAAAATCCCTACTGAAATATGAAAGTATAGCTATAGAATAATACAGAGAAGAAAGTGTACTAAAGGAAAAACAGAAAGGGAAAATTTACAGACACTCATCCAAAAGGTGCTTTTTCAGGACGCTACTGGACTTTCTTATTTTTTCTTTGAAGACATTTCGCTTTTCATCCAAAAAGCTTCTTCAGCTCTGATAGGATAGTAGTCTTCAAAGAAAAACAAGAAAATCCAGTTTGTTTGTTTGTTTGTTTGTTTATTTATTTAGATTTATACCCCGCCTCATTTCCCCGGTCTTTCACCTCACCTACATCAGAAGCTCACATCACCATATAAAAGGCATCTTCTGCATTGAAAAAAAATCACTAATGTGCATTTAAATTTTTCTGAATGTATATCCAGAATGTCATTTAGTAATTTAGTATTATCAGATTCTTGGCAAACTTTTCTGAAAACAGGTTGTACAGAATAGATAATCAAATATATCTCCTGTCATCTATATGGTAGAACTAATGCCAATATTTTTTGCATTGATATTTGCAAGGTATTTGGCCAATAACTTGCAATCAACCTATGAAATCTCAGTGATGTATGTCATTAAATAAGGTCTATTTCTCAGCCCAACCTTTCCATTACCTATGGAATTTGTCCAGAAGTTCTGATTCATATGTATCTCTTATGAAGATATATGCAGATCATTTGTTTCACTCTACTGTAATGCTATGGCCTAATAACTGTGGTCAAAGGACTATATCAAGACAATGAGATAAGATTTCTAAAACTAAATAATAGATATGTGGAGTGTTCGGCCAAAGACAATATGAACTTGAGAAGAACAGCAGACAGAGCAGTATTCATGGTGTTAGTTTCACAACTCAAATTCTCTGTCAAAATAATAGTAATAAATATATGTTAAAAATTAATCATCTTTTTCTACTTCTGCATATTTATTCATAAAAACATTCAGGTTTAAAAATAATGTTATCTTATTGTGGTTGGTTGCTGCAGAATAAATTAAGTATAGGAATGATTGGAAAATGACCAAAGTCACATATTAACAGAAATTTATCTGAATTTGATATGAGCTAGTTAGTTACAAATTATAGCATTAATGTAACATGCCTTAAAACTCTCTTCTTTAAATAAAAATGCACAACTTTGGTTGGCTTGAGGCCTGCTTTTTTATTTAATTCAGTTTAATTTGTATAACTGTCCATCTCAACAAAGTGACCCTGGATAGTGAACAATAACTAAAAATAACAACACACATATTGCTGGCAGCTGAAATAAACAATACATAGCCCTCACAGGCACTGGCATTGTGATCCCCTCCCCATGCCTAGAATATAGCCCTATTTTCAAGACCTTATGAAAGACCAACAGGATGGGGACCAATCTAATCTCAGGTGGGAGGGTGATGTTCTATAATCCTCACCCATTTTTTCAAATGTTACACTCTAGAAGGAAGTAAGGCCAAGAACTCCTGTTCTGGGAGACTAAAGTCTGACTGCAGCTCAATGGTTCCTCAGCATCCCAGCTATACTAAAGAAGCTTGACAGCAGGGAAAGGCTTTTGTTCAATGTGCCTTTGAGTCAGTATTCACTCCTGGCAATTGTGGGTTTTTTGGCCAGATTTCAGAAGTGGTTTGCCATTGACTACTTCCTAGGGCTGAGAGAGAGTGAGTGCCCAAACATCACCCAGCTGGCTTTATGCCTCAGGCAGGACAAACTGGTTTTCTGGCTTTTAAGCTGGGTGCTTTAACCCAACGCTTTCCTAACCTTTTCCTTCATTACACAAAACCACTTATCAGAAAGTTCTTATTTAAATGTTCTGTTGTGACTAGGCAATATGTTTGTGTGTCATTAACACACACACCCCAAGCCCCATTTTACCCAATTTCTTGATTAACTACAGCTTTTGGTGGAGGCTCTGGGGCACAGGAGAAAAAGCCTTCAATTGAGAACCAGTCAGTACTGAAGCCATATCTGCATTAGCCTTGCTCAATTGCTACTATATTCTAGTTGCCCATTGCCTAATCTTAAATCTCTAGAGTATGCCTCTTGTGCACATTTTGGTATTGTTGGTATGTTTCTGCACTGGCTTGCTATTGATTTGTGGACTGTCCACTGATGCCTCTACCCTTTAGCCTGACTTGCTATTGCCTCTGTACTACAACTCATGAACTGTGGCTTGGCTATGCTGGTCATTTGCTGGCATCAAGCCCTCAGAAGAGGATATTCCCAAACTAAGCCCAGAGGGAAAGGAATAAGAACACAGAATATGCAATCTCAAGGCAAAAATAAAACAAAATTTCAGACTGTTTAATGCCAAAAACATTTTTAGCAATAAATCCAGAACATATGTTGGAAAAGTTACAAAATATCTGCAATTATAGGTAGTAGCCAATTATATTTGTGATCAGGGCTATGACAGACCACCAACCAGCTTCATGTAGCCCCTGCAATAATATTCTGATACTCCATTATTCTCATTATTCTATTAAGCTTCACAGTAAGCATCACTATATAATGCTTTCCCTTACCACCGCTACTACCATTGTCATATTTTCTCATCATTTTTTCACCCACTTACAATGGGCCTCCAATGAACAATTTAATCTAGAAAAGGAAAGTTTTTTTAAAAAATCTGTTCATCCCTCACCTAAAATTTTCCAGTTTTCCAGTTTATACCAACTTCATTTTTCCTGTAAGATTTGGTTCTTAAGAAAAGTAGCAAGTGTTCCACATGTGGCAGGGAACATACCGGTAGCATTTCAAAATAACAAAATATTTCCTAGTCTTTTCTTATGCAAGTTAAACATGCCTAATTCCTTTCAATGTTCCTCATAGGACTTGGTTTCCAGATACAATGGTACCTCGGTATTTGTCGTTAAATGGTTCCAGGAGGCGCAACATGTACTGAAAGCGACAAGTACCAAACAATTTTTTTTTCAGAAGGAATAATGTATTTGTTACAAGGCAGCTGACCCTGACAAGTTCTAGACTGCACGTTGAGTCCCAACAAACAATTACTGGGACAAAATTTTCACATCAAAATGCACCGAGTACCAAATTTGACGAGTTTCAAAGCAGTCGAGTACCGAGGTACCATCGTACTTTTCATCCTGATAGATGTTCTCTGAATCTCCTCCAGCTTATCTATGTTCTTTGAAAGCACAGAGAGCAAAACTGGATGGAGCACCACCCCAAGTGCAGTGCAGCCAGCACAGAATACAGTAGAGCTGTTCATACTTCTTGTAATTACAAAGCCATTAATGATTCTGTTAATGCAGTTCAAGAGTATATTGATCTTTATAATCACTGCATCATGTTTGCTCCTGTTTTGGTAAGTTCATTAGTATTCTAGATTCTTCGCACACACTTTTTCCCTATACAGATGCAGCAGGCCTTTACACACCTCATAAGTGACCATTTTTCTATTGGATACATTCCAAAATTCAAGCTTGCTAAGTCATTCTGAATACAGATATTGTTTTCCAAGGTACTTGCCCATCCCCAACTTAATATCAGCAGCAAGTCAGATAACCATCCATTTTATTTCATTCTCTAACTTATTTATACAGATGTTGAACAACACTGGGCCGAGCACAGAGCCTCAACTTGAAATTTCTCTCTCGGACAATGCAGGAGCCTTCGGAGTGCGACCGTTTTACTAGCTGCAAGCCCAGCAGATTGCAGTACTGGGCAGTCACATTTTTTCATCTTCCTCACATGACAGACCTTGTCAAACACTACTGCATTCAAGGCATTCAGCTTCCACAGCAGTCCCTCGAATGCTTGGTCTATCAAACCAATCCCAATGCCATTAAAAGAGATAAGGTTAGCTTGATACAATTTGTACTCATCAAACTCACACTGCTTTGGGAATAGCAGTATTCTTTTCCAAGTGTTTGGGTCATGTTGCTTGATAGTCTATTTTTGTACCTTGCCCAACAGAGATATTAAACTAAGTAGACAATAGATTCCCAGGTATTTTGTCTTCACTTTTTAATAATGGGACCAAGTTTGCTCTTCATCAATTGTACAAGGTACAAAGAGTACAAGGTACAAGCACTGATATCTCAAACTGATTCAGTGAAGTAGGCGGAAAGCAATGCCCCGACATAATTTCCAACCTGAGTTTCAAAGTTCAGTATTACCTTAGGAAAAATTATTTCAGCTCTGAGTTGAAAGGCTTCACTAGAGTCTGCTTTGGTTTCAGCAGCAAACATTTATTTAAACCAGTTTGTTACTTATTCCCTCCGCCTCCAATAATTATTAAAGAACTCCTATCCACCCAAGGATTTTTTTTTACTTCCAAGGGTTCAATAGTAGCAACAAGAAAATATAGTTAGTCCTTGACGTACAACAGTTTATTTAGTGACCATTCAAAGTTACAACATCTCTGAAAAAAGTGACCAATGACTGTTTCTCACACTTATGACCATTGCAGCACCCCCATGGTCCCGTGATCAAAATTCACATGCTTGGCAACTGACTCATATTTATGATGGTTGCAGTGTCCTGGGGTCATGTGATCTCCTTTTGCAACTTCCTGACAAGCAACGTCAACAGGGAAGCCAGATTCACTTAACAACTGTTTTAATTTAACAACTGCAATGATTCACTTACCTGTGGCAAGAAAGGTCATAAAATGGGGCAAAACCCTCTTAACAAATGTCTCACTTAGCAACAGAAATTTTGGGCTCAATTATGGTTGTAAGTTGAGGACTACTTGTATCGCCATATCTGAGCACATCTATTGTGGGGAGGCAGACTATAACAGCAAAGGGAACTTTGTGTGGACAAACAGTGACATTAGTTCCATTCTGATCTCAAAACCATTTCCTGGGCTCAGAGTTCTTTAAGAGATTTACATGCAAGTTGCACCAAAGTCTGGATGATAGAAGTTAGAGTTCAGCAAAAAATGAAGTCTGCTCTCCCCTAATTTATACTTTCTTTCACCACAGGAGGGCACATTTCTCCTATCTTAACCCCAGTATGAATATGCAAGTTTGCTCTGTAGGACTAATTCTGTACAGTATATTACCGGTATTATATACTCCAAAACCTTTAAATAATATTAAGCACAAGACAAATAAAAACATTATCTTTCATTGAATTTTATAATTCATTTCATTTTTCCCCTTTTGGCATAAACTTGCTCTTCAATAAACAAACAGTAAGTGAGAACAAAATAAAATCAAGAAAATGCCTGAGTGGCATGAAATGGAATATTATTGCTTGAAATCCTTCAGCCTGGCGCTCCTCCATCTGCTTCAGCCCCAGTCCTACTGGCATCAATCATGTCAGTAGGTTTGTAACAATATTCCTAGTAGCTTTAATGCCAATAGCTGCACTTGAGACAACTTTCTGGAGTTCAAAGGATTTATTTTAAAAAAATACTTCCATTTTTTAAACTAAAACTATGTCAATAAAAAAGCCATTTTTTAAATACGAACTAAAAGTTTAATGGCATTCCCTTAGGAATGCACCATGGCCTCTTTCAGAAAACAAAACACAGCAATCAAAAATTCAAATCATTGCCAAGTCTGGAGTTTCTAAATTGCGTGCACATTATATTAATGGGTCAGCATAACACCACTTACATTTTTACTAAGAGAAAAAAAAGGCAGCGTGATTCCCATCCTCGCCCCCTTCCCCCCCACCTTACGAGTAGATGGTTTGTAAATGTATTTTGATGGAATCAAACTAGATAGTCCACTTCTTGGTACCACTTCACAAGAGGAAATAATTATGCTTCAAACAAGGATCTAAATCTGACTGCTGTTGGGAACCAGATTCTATCTCTTGTGAGGAAACTGCCATTTCTGATTCTGGCTATAACTGTGACTATAACTGTAACTGCTAGCTCCGTAGCCCAAACTGGAAACTCCCAACACTCCTAATAATTCCCATGAAAGTCAACAGTGACTCTTCCTATCATCGGCTATGAGTAGATAGGCTCTCAGTGGAAGACTTGGGGTCCCTGGAATCTTTTTGCAGGCATACAAAAGCAATAATTCCATGCTTTGTTGTTGTCATGTTGGTTAGAAGTTGCAGTTGTCAGTCTGCCAAGTAAAGGCAGAACACCAATCTTCAAATGTCCTTCTCAAAGTGAATGATAGGTACAAGTTCCAAATAGCACTCTACATTGGGGCCAATATTTTATTTAATCCAGCATCCTGCTCCTCACTATGCTCATCCAAATGCCAGTAGAAATCCATAATCCAGATATGAAAGTGAGAATCATACTACCATTGTTAGCGGAGACCTCATACTTCCCCTGCATTGCACAAACTGCTGGCCCCACTGACTCCTTCCCTGATGGCCCCAGAAAATGTCCTTCAGCAGATGAGATTGTCACGACCTACTGCATTGGCTTCCACTTCCTCCTATCTCCTCTTGCACACTTGCACTTGGCCAAGGGAGCTGCTGGCCCATGTAAGGCCTCTGGGAGGCCTACATGTGAAGGCATCATGAGATGTTGTGAAGGGCCAGCAGCTGCCTTAACCACACATCCTTTGTCAGAAGTGAGAGAAACAAAACAGCAAATGTTGGCATAGATGAAGGGACAGGCAGTGACGGCAGAGTGTGGGGCAGCGGAAGAGTGGAGATAGAGGGAAAACAGGTGAGTGTGGGAGAGTTGAAACATACCCTCTGGCCATAGATCCAGACAGGATGTTAAACACCCACATTTTGATCACCTGACTACTGGGGCACTGCATTAGTTATAACTTTGAGGACTGATCATAACTACCATTCATTCAGCACCATTGTAACTTCAAATGGTTGCTGAACAAATGGTCACTAAGGAAAGACTTTCTGTAATTCAATGTATAACCTTATACAAATATAATCTTAACAAATGCTGAACAGTCAAGTTTGAAGAATTCCTATAAGATAAAAGATATATAGAGGTATTTTAAAAATACTTCTTTATCAATAGCCAGCTTGTAACTTACTTCAAAAAAGAGAAATGCTAACTTCAGTTTATTCCTTTAAACTGAACAATAAACACTACTTAAATCTAAAATCCATGTTTTGATCCAAATCTCCCCACATTCCACTAAGTTATGTTGCTAAAATAAACAGAATTCCAAATCAAGAAGTCAGGAAAAGATTTGATACTATAGAATTGGCAATATTAGCAGGATTTTTGTACAGTAGGAACATATTCCTACTGTTTCTTAAGGCACATCCAAACAACTTACCAGTTCCTGACAGTCCCTCCCCAGTTTTTTTATTGAAGACCCAACCTTGAATACTGCGTCTTATAATGGGCATTGCTGCAATAGAATCCAGAAAAAATGAAAAATGCTCCAAGAATAAAGATGGTGATTAAGGGTCTAGAAATAGTCATATGAAAAGAGATTTATTAAATCTGAGTTCTTTTTACATCAACAGTGTCCAAATAGGATACGATATTCAAGACTCAGTCGAACTAAAGTAGAATGAAATGAAACACTTATTTCTTTGATTTGTAAACCATTTCAGTTCACAATTGCACTTGCCTTTTTTGCAGCCATATCATATTTCAATTTGCAATTGGTAAAGTGACAACAACAAAATCTAGAAAAAGCATGAATGGCATGAAGTGGGATTCAATATGAATTTTGCACTTAATTACTATTCCAACATTATTATTTTCATAAAAATTATTACCAAGTCAGGCAGCCCTCATCCTATATGTTGGTATTTGAGTTTTGTTTCCTAAATTAAAACTTTGCATCTATCATTATTAAATTTCATGTTACTTTTTTCTGTCCATTTTCTAACAAACAAATAGTATTTATTTTTTTAATTTCTGTATTTTAGGAAAGTTAGTATTATCATCAAATTTATTTGCTGCCCATCTTGTAGTTCTAAGTGACTCTATTAGCCAAACCATCAAATTTTGTGTCCTTTGAAAATTTAAAAAGCATTTATTCCATCTATTCAACCAAGTTATTAGTAAAAATATTGAAAAGCAGAGGGCTAGAAATATTTTTTTTAGAAATTTGAGACTTATCTCTAGTGTGATTAAAGAATCATTGATAAATACTTTTTGAGTATGATTTTTGATCTAGCAATGTATCCATTTATCCCATACTTAACTCACAAATTAAAATATCATGTGATCTTATGTTTTGCTGAAATATGTTATTCCCACAGTTTATTTAAAAAGTTATTTTTAAAAACTTGTGGGCAGCTCTTATAATGGCTGTATTGAGCTGATGCACAATGAATTCTGCTGCTGATCATGATTTTATGTCTTTTAAATAGATTATGGAAAGTTTTACATGCTTGCATATTGGTTTTTAACTAGTTTTTAGTTGTTGTTAACCTGCTGTGAGATATTAGGGGTTAATTAAAAACTACTACATTCATGTTCTGAAGACTGTACACAATTGGTTTTGATCTGCCTGCAGTGGGGACAAATCAAACCATTCAGCCAGTCAATAACTCCTGATCAACTCCTGATATTGTTGAATATACTTTTTGCTAAAACTATTGTGGCATAATCCATCCAATACCAGTAGCCCAGAAACCAGTTCCCTCTTGACAATACCACACTAGATATCAAATCATTCAATCACAATATTTTTCTTTTCTCCTCTGGACCAGAAGATTGGAAAAACTTATGAATATTCAGTTAACATTTAGCACAGAGTCTAAGCCTTGACTGAAGTTATTTATTTACTTACTATATTTGTATGACACTAATATCTGAATGCTCTGAGCAGGTAGCAATCAAGACAACATTTAAAAATCCCTTGAATAAGAAGCAGTATCCCCTATAAAAAGTAATTAAAATTTCCAACATCATTGTAAGGAATCAAGGAAAAACAGAAAACCAGGTATCCGCCACTACTACATCCCAATATTCATAACATGCCTTCCACCTGGGTTAATGGAAAAGCTAGCTCTTAACAGCTCCTCCTTGGACTACTGTAATGCGCTCTACATGGGGCTGCCCTTGAAGAGCACTCGGAGACTTCAACTGGTCCAAAATGTGGCCGTGTGAGTGATTGAGTGTGTACCTCGGTGCACCCATATAACACCTATCCTCCGTGAGCTGCATTGGCTGCCAGTGGTCTTCCGGGTGCAATTCAAGGTGCTAGTAA
>JANHGC010010576.1:174849-185559 GCA_027560395.1 Boaedon fuliginosus | reverse complement strand
CATACTTCCACCAGGGCTTTCCTTATGTAGTGTCTTTGGAATAAGCCTCCTGGTCTCGAGGCATTATACCATAAATAGGCGTGCCACCCCGATAGCAAATCGTGCCCTTCTATTAACAATAATCTCTCATTTCTTAATAGGAGCCATTCTTTGAGCCATACCAAGATTGATGCCTGGAGATACAGTTCCCAGTTCGGGAGCCCAAACCCTCCTCTCATTTTTGCCTCCTGCAACATCTTGAGTTTGATCCTTGCCTTCTTACCTTGCCATACGAATTTTAATATTGTTTTATCTAACTCTTTAAGGAAATTTCTTGGGAGCTGAAATGGGATATTTTGAAACAAAAACAGGAGTTTTGGTAATATATTCATTTTCACCGCTTCAATTCTGCCTATCAGAGAAAGTTGTAAGTTTTTCCAACTATCCAATTGCAGTACAATTTGACGTAACAATTTATCATAATTATCTTCTCTAATTGAAGAACTCCTTGCCATCAGCCAAATCCCTAAATATTTTATTTTCTTAACTATTTGGACTTGCAATTTCTTTTCCAATTCTACTTTCTGAGTCTCAGCAATATTCTTTGTTAGTATCTTTGTTTTTTCCCTGTTTACTTTTAAGCCTGCCATTGATCCAAATTTCTCAATTAAATCCAGAAGTTTTGGCCCGGTCTTTAATGGTTCTTCCATTATAAACACTACATCATCAGCAAATGCCTGCACTTTATAACATTAATTTTAATTTTAAGCCCCTGAATTTCTGTATCCTTCCTAATTTGTCTAAGAATTGTTTCCAATGTAAGTATAAATAATAAGGGGGATAACGGGCAACCTTGCCTGGTGCCCTTACTAATATCAAATGTCTCCGAGACATCTCCGTCTATTAGTATTCTTACTGACTGTTTAGAATAAATTGTTTGAATTGCCCCAATCATATTCTCCCCAAAATTCATGTATTTTAATTGTGATATCATAAATAACCAATTTACATTATTGAACGCCTTCTCTGCATCTAAAAACATCAAAGCCAATTTTTTCTCCGGGTGAACCTCATAATACTCTAAAACATTTATGATCATCCTTATATTATTTCTAAGCTGTCTCTTGGAAAGAAAACCATTTTGGTCTGAATGAATAAAGGTTTTTAAAAATAATTTTAACCTTTCTGTAAGGATCCCAGTGTAGATCTTATAGTCCGCGCTTAATAATGATATAGGCCTATAATTCTTAATTAATTTGGGGTCTGCGTTTTCTTTAGGGATTAAAGTTATATAAGCCTCAGTCCATGAGGTCAGGATTTTATGACCTTTGAATGCTTGGTTAAACACTTCTAGTATTTGTGGTTGAAGTATCTCCAATTGGGCCTTGTACACTTCTGCAGGGAACCCTGCAGAAGTGTACAAGGGAGCACCCATCCTCTGGAATGGTTTGCCCCCGGAGCTCTGGACAATTCCCGACCTCCGATCCTTCTGCCGTGCTCTAAAGACCTGCCTCTTTCAACGTGCAGGTCTTGGCTGAGCCCATTGTTAGTTTTTAAATATTTGTTTAATTTGATACCATTTTTAAATCTGTTCTCCCACTTTTAACTGAAATTATTTATTGGATTTAATTGAAATTTAATACTGTTTTAAATTTTGTATTGTATTGTGTTTTAACTGCTGTGAGCCACCCTGAGTCCGTAGAGAGAAGGGCAGCATATAAATCGAATAAAATAAATAAATAATAAATAAATCAAGTCACATGTGATCTGAATGAGCCTCCTGCGTTTAATCCCCACAAAACACAAATCATAAAAATATATTTTCTCTTGCTGCGCTCCTGAAATTAATTTACTGACTTAAGTATTTGACTGGTAAGGGTCAATCTACTAAAGCAGAAGTTCACTCAGTTTTTTGATAACCTCATTTATTTCAACATGTATCTCATCATCCCATTTTGTAAACTAAATCAATGATCAAACATTGGACATGAGGAATACTGAGTCATCAACTCAATATGTCTGTAAAGGATGTTTCATAAGAGATATAATTTAATATGTATAAAATGGAAAGGCCTACCAGTTAAACTATATGACAGGGGCATTCCTATCTATTCTAGCATCCCAGATGTCTTGGGAAGTAGATGCTGAGACACCATTGGTTTGCACTTACGCTGGGGCAGGTGACAAGGTTGTGTATTGCAGCTCCCAAGCATGGTTGGTATCTGTGGCTGTATCTCTTGGCAAATCTCATGGCTGTAGAATTTGGACTCCCCGTCAGCACAGATGACTTGACGGGTTCGGATACCAGAACTGCAGCTTTTTGAGCACTTGATCAAAAAACGGTAAGAATTAAAACAATGGACAATCAGACGAAGAGCAAAGAATCACTAAGGAGCCAGAGGCCTTGTGGGTAAAGTGTCAAGGAACAAGTCTGCAAATAGTACTTGGAGGTTTTCCAAGCTGGAACCCTCCAGTCTTCCTGCAGCCATTCTAACTTGGAATTCTGAAAATCGCCATCCCAAAACATCAGAATCGTGGCTCATCAGGGAAAGAAACTGGTAAAGAAGAAAGACCCAGTGGGAATAGTTATTTCCAGGTCAGTTAGTAGGACTGATAAATAAGGCCCAGGAAGAGCCCAAAGGTTCTGCAGGCAATTACAACACTGTATAGTTTCATTTCCAGAACATAAGATCATGTGAGACTCACTATCCTGCCCCAGAAACCCATTGATTAAAATAGCTATGCTGTGACTCTGCCCTAACTTTGTCCTACAGGCTACTCAGGTTGGTGACCTCCTTCTTGTGGTTATTTTCATTATCCCAGGAGATCAACAAATATTGTATGGCTGCAAATGGGTCTTTGTAAGAATGTGAAAAAGGGAGCAGTGAAGGGACAAAACCTGGACTATTCCTCTAGCGAAATATGTGCCATACTCACCAATCCCCAGTCTCCAATATGCCAGCCAATCTCTTGTATACAATTCTCCCCGATACAGAGCTGAGTATGCTGAGGTTTTGGTTCTCTCAAGCAAGCAATATCTACAATCTGAGGGCCCTGTTCAACCTGGCAGCTTACAGTCCTGGTTTGAATACCTTCACCACAGCTTACTGAACACTGTAAATAATAACAGTAATAACAACAATATCAATCATCATCATCATCATCATCATCATCATCATCATCATCATCTGGTCATGGCATGACACACTTCTGATGTTAATTTGTTCTGCATAGCCTGCAGTCTGAATAAAGATCTCTTTTTCACTATTCAGGTTTCCATCATTTTATTGAAATGCTTTGGCATCAGAAGAACATTCAGGCACAGGGGCAGTTCCAGAGATTTTGCCATGGAGTTTGATTTCTTTTAGAGAAGTGCAATTATGGCTTGTTATTTTATTTTATAAACTTTAAGATACCGGTACATCCTTTTTTTTTTTTTTAGAATTTGTTTGGGCTTTTCCCCTTCTCTTTTTCTGACTTTCACCATTTTAAATAATGTTTTTAATTTTTTTTAGTATATTCGGTCTTTTGTATATATTTTGTAATTTTTTAAATTTTAAATACATGTTTTAAAGTTATAATGGTTGAATGGTATTTGAATATTTATGTATTTTATTTATACATTTGTATTTATTTTTTCGATTTATAGCCTATTTTTTCCTCTAGGAGGCATATATAGTGAACTTCCTCTGCTTTCTCACAAAAACAACCTTGCAAGGCAAATTATATAGTAACTTATAAGGTGAGAAGGGGGAGACATATAAATTTAATCAATCAGTCAAATTAGGCTGAGAGGAAGTGACCTATCTAAGATTACACTGAACTTCCATATCTATGACAGATTCAAATTTACCCCCCCTCCCCCATGGTCCTAGGTCACGGGTATCAAACTCACGGCGTCATGTTGCTGTCACGTGATGCTTTGCGACCTTTTTCCCTTCGCAGACCGGGGGGCGGTCAAGGCCTGCACGTGATGCATCTGGCCCACGGGCCGCCAGTTTGACACCCATGTCCTAGATGAACACCTGAACTACACTCTACACCTTGTATTTAATCTCATTCTGTACTTGTAGTACAGGCAACACAGAATTATAATAAGTTCCAATGTTACAGAATTCTGCTGTGTTACAAGTAGCCCTTGTTTAGCAGCTGCTCAGTTACAAAGGTGATGAAAAAGCAACTATGGCTAATCCTTGCTTTTATAATCTTCGCACGTTTATAAAACAAAGGAAATGAAGCACAGTTGCAGTTTCATTCTCTGATCTCTTCATTTAATGTCTGAGCTGCCAGTCCCAAATGCAGTCACTAAATGAGGACTGCCTGTATTTTCAATGCTTTACTGAGTACTAAAATCATGCAAGGCAAATCAGGGGATAAATTATCTCCTTCTCCCCAAGGTGCAGAGGAAGCTGGACCAATCCTGCCTCAGTACAGATATTGCACATAGAAGGAAAAACTCACCTCAGACCAAGGACCTGAGACCCATGTTGCACACCGCTGCAGGTTGCAAGGCTGTGTGCTGCGTGGCTTCTCTGTCAAAGAAGCACATTCGATATCATCCACAGCATCCTGAAAGTGATGTCCATTGTACGAGGCACAGTAGACTGAACGGCTTTGAATGCCCCCTCCGCAGGTGGCAGAGCACTGGCCCCAGTCACCAGTTTTCCAGCTAAAAACAAATGTTTAAAAAATAACTCTCAAGGAACCAAGAAGTCACTAGTGTCACAAGAGAGCTTCCCGGAACAAACATTTCTCACGATTGGTTCCTGGATGAGCTTTCTTGATTGCAGCTTTACCCAGTTTTATCCAGCTACTAAGCAAGGGTTAGGAAAAAGATGCCTGAAATACATGGTCATATTAAAAGCCAAGAATTCCAGTCAGGGACACAATGGAAATTCCTACCATGTTTCCCTGAAAATAAGGCCGCCTTATATTTTTTTGCCACCAAAAAAGGCACCAGGTCTTGTTTTCGAGGGATGTCAGCCACTGACTAACCTATTAGTTAGGGGCATACGTATATTGGGCGCACATGTAAAAATCAAACTTGGTCTTACTTTCAGGGGAGGTCATATTTCAAGGGAAACAGGGTAGAAGCATTAAAAATAACGGGTGCCAAATTATGGAAAGGAAGTGAATGAAAGGAGTCAAAAAGGCAATTTGAGATGAAGTATTAATAGAGGCCTCAGGAAAGATTTAGAAAGGGGTGGATCTTTCTCTGGGAGAGAGTAGTGGAACATCACTATTTTTAAGGGGTTGCAGCACCAAGAGCTATATTAACACGAACCCCAGAGTCTGTATGAGGAATATGATTATCATATGATCTATCTATATCATGCAGATGCTATGCATGTTTAAAATAAATATATTAGATCGCTTTTGTACCTGCCGGGTCCTGATATCTTTCCCACTATATCTAAAAATAGCTGGAGAAAATTTTATTTTCAGGTAAAAATGTACCTAACACTACTCGCTATCAGTGTGGTCCAGGGCCTTTTGGGACAGAAGGCTGATCTTTGGGAGATCTCTAGGTTCTAGCCTGGGGCTACATTTTGAATAAAATATGAATTAATCAGATCTTGATACGCTTGATACTCTTGAAGCACGCTCCTCTCTGTAAAACTCTTCTTTTAACTTGATTTTTCCAAATTTGGGAGAAGCTTCGCCCAACTGCAGGGATCAATGCTGCAAGCAGGAGTAGCCAGGACCACAGTTGGAAAGATGGGCTTTAATAAAAATTCCAGGCAGTCAAACAGCCAACTCAAGCTGTCGTTTCCAACAGAAACTGCACAAATAACCTCAACTATCTTGGCACAGCCCAGAGACCAATAGGAGGCTCAGTGGAGAGTGACTGTAGGATTGGAGCATGACATCTCAGAGGAAGTCCTATTCTAAAAATAACTTAACTGGCAGGAGGCAAATCTAGGCAGCTCCTTCAATAGGAACAGAGTAGGAAACAGACTGCACATAATGATCAGTGCCTAAAAAATAATTTCAGCCTTTATAGTCCAAGAGGAATTTTACCACTTACTGCCTTTATAGTTGAATATTATTTTAGGTTGCCATGGAACAATATTCAGTAATAAAATAAACTTGCAAGAAATAAGTTTAAAACGACAATGGGTCCTTTATCCTATGGACCTGAAAAGCTGAGTTCATATAACGGCTAAATCAAAATGCAGCCAGTTAGATTGTGGTTTAATATGTTGTTTTAGTCGAGCTCACCAATCATGGTTCATGGTTAAGATTTAATGTGTTATGTGAACCCACACAATTATGATTTAATGCTATTGCTATTGCTAATCAATACACCATGGTTAAACACATCCCGATTTAGCATGTCGTGGGAACAGTTACAGCAGCGATAACCAACTTTTCTAGCTTGGTGGCCCAGTCTGGCAAGGGCAGAGAGGTATGTGAGTGGCAGGTGCGTGTGTGTGCACACACAGCTCTATTGGAGTTTTGTGCATGAGCAGAGGGCGCTAGCATGCGAAGCTCCATTCACATGAATGGAGTTTTGCACGCAAGTGCAAGCACCCTCTGCTCATGCAAGTGGAGTTGCGCATGCTTGCCCATCTCTCTCATGCCCAGTTTTGAACAGGCCGCAGAATGGTAATGGGCCACGGCCCTGGGGTTGGGGACCCCCAAGTTACAGTTAAACAACATAGCAAAATACTTTTGTTTCAGGAGTGATAATTGCAAGCTGTATAGCACTGTAGCTACCTTTATTTCTCTACTAATTTAGCCACATATTCCGTATTCTATCATGAATAGTGTGGAGGGATGTATGACCTTACATGGGAGGTTCTTTTTTTGTCTGATTTGAATTATAAAGCATAGAAAAGATTAGGGAACTGTATAACATCACACAGATATTCAACTTGAAAGCTCAAAACCCTTTTTGGTATCTTCTGTAGGACTTAGGAGCTCCATTGGATCAGACTGGGTGTCCCATTAGGTTAAGAGGTAACAAAGTCATACCTTCACTTCCCCAAACAGTATTTGTAATTATTCTAATTCCCCATCCCCCAACCCTGTGATGGGTCTTTCGATTTGCTTTAGCTTGATGTATGAACCATCCATTGTGGTTTATGGTTTAAAGTTAGGCCTGATTATGCCATGTTCAACAAACCACAATGAAAACAAACCAATGTTCACATTATTATGTGAATCCAACTCAAAGATCCTTCACTGTAGCATTCTGCTTATTAATCAATTGGTTGCCACCAAGAAATCAACAAGCTAAACTTGAAGGACAGGGCCTTCCATTGGCTTATATGAAAGGGATACCATCCAGCACAGTAAATAACCATTGAAAGACTGTTTTGTTTTTATATATCCAGCCCCTTGTTGAAGTTATCAAAGCAAATGGCATCTTCATGCTTGTGGTAGTGAATTTTATTATGTGAAATATGACTTTTAATACAGTTGTATTACGGGTTGGTAATTCATAATTATGGAGGGACCTCTGGTAAATCCAGGGGATATATAATGGAATATGTAAAATTATCATCCAGATTAATGGGCATGGGAAAAATATAGAAAAACAGAAAAGAAAGGTTAGATAAAACAGCGCAGCAATCTCCAGCAATATTCATTTTTAATTTACTAAACTTCTCAGCAGAAGCTACTGGGGATATGATATCTAAACTCTTGGACTCCAAAGAAAAATAAGGAGCTATCTTCCCTCACCCTTCTTCACACAGGATAAGAAGGAAAAAATCACTGACTGCCCAACACCGTTATTTAGGGAGAAAAGCCAAAGCTGTAAGAACAAAGTCCATCACCTAGAAGAAAAGCCTTCAAAGGTTGGTGGAACCAGAAACGTTCAACTTTTGGAAGATTTAGAGCCTCGCCAGCCTTTGAGTACTGCGTGCTGGGAGCCACACTCCAACCAGGATGTAGAGCCAAGACAAAAGTATCTTTTTATCTATATCAAATGTAACCTTAGTTGAATGTAAATTAAAATGAATTGAACATACTCGGTATGATTGCTTGCTATGAATTTAATAAATTCTCGTCACACTGCAAATTACACCTTTTCAGCAGCAATTTGGGGAGCGGCTTTATGGTTATACTGCTTGGATGTGTCTTAAACTACTATATTAGTATAGGTAGTCCTTGACTTGATCTTTCATAATTACAACAGCATGGAAAAAGATGACTTAGGACCATTCTTCACACTTACAACCATTGCAGCATCCTGGTGGTCATGTAATCAAAATTTGGATGCTGGGCAACTAATTCATATTTATGACAGTGGCAATGTCCTGGGGTCATGTGATCCCCTTTAGTGACCTTCTGACAGGCAAGGTCAATGGAGAAGCCAGATTAACAACCACATTACTAATTTAATAACTGCAGTGATTCACTTAACAAATGTGTCAGGTAAAGGTCATAAAATGGGGCAAAATTCACTGAACAAATGTTTCACATTTCAACAGAAATTTTGGGCTCAGTTGAGGTCGTAAGTCAAGGACTACCTGTATATGTCTCACCAGGCATGGAGGATCTCTAAGGTTTCTCGCAACCTTTCTAGCCTGTATCATTTCAGGTCTGTGGCTTTCAACAAGCGTTTCTCAGGAATTTGTGATTTCTTTTTTAGCAAATTCCTGCTGAATGAGCAGCTAACAATGCAAGGGGAGGGGGGAATACAAGCTGTTTACTAAGGTTAGGAAGCTTGAAAACCACTATTGGAGATGAGTCGAAGGAAGAAAAGAGCTGAACCATTTTCTCCTAGTTACCTCTTTGTTTGCAAGTTCCATGCTCTGTTGCGGCTCCATGCTCCCGGCAGATAGAGGTAAGATACCCTTTGTGTATAGAACAAAGATTTTAAAGCCCATAATAAATATACAGACATCTGGGTCTGTCTTTTACAGCATGATTTCTATCCTTTCAGAGCCAAACTAAAAGGGATTTTGATGATGGATTGAAAACCTCCGCTGTCATTTTTACAGCCTTAGGACAGTGTTTCTCAACCTTGGCAATTTGAAGATGTTTGGACTTCAATTCTCAGGATTGCCAAGCCAGCATGGCCCTTCCTCAGCTAGCATGGCTGGTTGGGAATTCTGGGAATTGAAGTCCACACATCTTCAAGTTGCCAAGGTTGAAAAACACTTCCAAAGGGGGTTGGGATAGGGTCCAATTTGGATCAGGGACATGGGCAGGCAACAGCCTTTCCCCCCTCTTTGCAGCTGTACCAATTTCCTGCACCAAAACAGACCACCCACCATAGCTACTATTATGCAGAAAACATACAGGAACTTTATTACCCACAAGAAGAAGAGCCAATTCAAATCAAGGCCAAATATGTGGGTGGTGGGAAGAATTCAGTTTCCCCTGCCCTTTATCATGTCTTCAAAAGTTGCATGTAACAAAAAACATTGCTTTCATGGTTTGATCTCTTCATTTGAATTGCCCCAATTTTTTTTTTATTCATTGTAGCCACAAGAACCCACTAAATACTTGGAAATTAGCAAGAGGTCATAGTAAACAAGGAAGTGTGTGGGGGATTATGGTCTAACTGAAAGTTTGAATTGTGACACATTTTTTGGAGATATGAAGATGGATGCTTGCTTTGTATTCTGTTCATATTACAAGCAGAAACCTAATTATGCTCAGAAAAGTTCCAGGCTAAAACAGAGAAAATAACTTCATATCTCTAAAACTTTCTAAATAATAATAATGTCTTTTGATAAAATGAAAAGGAATTCTCACCACTCACCACTTGCATTTCATACAAGGAGGCTTTCTCTAATATGGTTTCCCATTAATCAGGAAATATGCTATGATCTTCTAACAGAAAGCTTTTTATCTACCCTTCCCAGTATGTTTAACAATACTGATACCTTCTCCTAAGAGGTGCTATTTAATTTAATTAAGTGGTTGATGGTAAGTGGGAAAGCAAAGCACCAGTTTCTAGCATCATTTTCATTTTCAGAAGACCCGTGGACCTCACACAGATTACACTGACTTGCTTAGAAAAGAAAAACAGTAGATTTCATAGCTACTTTTGTCTTTGTTCATGGGTTAACGTGTCTAGAAAGATGGCACACATCTTGGAGAGCAACAATTTGCCAATAAAAAAAATGAAAGAAAGATAACAACATACATTTGATTAATAAATCAATAAAAATTATGTGTTGTGTCATTAGCTACACCCAACCTGTAAAATGCCTATTTTGTGAATAGGCAAGCCCCAAAGAAAAAAGATTGCCTATTCCCAACCAATTAGCTTGCCAAATGTAACATTTTCCCCCTCAGGTAACATTTTGTTCTAGGTTGTATGATGGGTGGGCCTTGACTTACAACCACAACTGAGCCCAAAATTTAAGTTGCTGAGTAAGGCAACTGTTGTGAGTTTTACTCCGTTTAATGAACTTTTTTGCCATAAATTATTAATCAAATCGCTGCAGTTGTTAAGTGAACTGGATGGTCATTAAGTAAATCTGGGCTCCCTCGTTAACTTTGCTTGTTGGAAGCTGGCTGGGAAGGTAATGGGGATCCTGTGAACCCAGGAAAATGCATCTGTCATAAATACATGCTAGTTGTCAAGCATCCAAATTTAGATCACATGACCATGGGGATGCCGCAATAGTGGTAAGGGTGAAAAATGGTCATAAGTCAGTTTCTTCTGTGCCACAGTAACTTTGAACAGTTACTAAATGAATGGTTGTAAGTCGAGGAGTACCTGTGCTTTTTAGGGACTCAGGTTTCTCTGCACAAATTTCATAT
>JANHGC010010576.1:131707-151983 GCA_027560395.1 Boaedon fuliginosus | reverse complement strand
GTGGGGTATAAGTCAAATAAATAAATAAATAAATAAATAAATAAATAAATAAATAAATAAATAAATAAATAAATAAATTTCTTGCAAGAGACTTCTCACAGCAATATCCTATATCAGTGGTGGCGAACCTTTTCTGGTTTGTGTGCCAAAAGTGCATGTATGCGCATGCAGGCGCACATGCCTCCACCCCATGCACATGCACACACACACCATGCATGCACACATGCCCCCCACCCGCATCTTCCCTCTTCCGAAAAACAGCTGATCAGTGCTGCCGCGCCAATCAGCTGTGCTTCAGAAGAGGGAAGAAAGGGCTGGGGTGGGTAGGAGGGCCTTTTTCCAAATGCAAATCGCGGGACACATGTGCGGATGTGCGTGGGATGACACCTCATGTGCCTGCAGGAAGGCCTCTGCGTGCCACCTCGTGCCATAGGTTCACCACCACGGTCCTATGTGTGTGTGTGTGTGTGTGTGTGTGTGTGTGGTGTGTGTGGCACACTCTTCACAGACCTGATTAAACCAAATTTATGGCTTTGGTTGCCACCACCAGATGGATTTGCAGTTGACTGACTAACCACACCCAGAATGTGGTCCTCAATGGAACTACATCTACATTCAGGGAAGTATTCAGTGGGGTTTCTCAATATTCTGTCTTGGGCTCAATGTTCTTCAGCAAATTGTTCCAACTTCTACCCTCAAAACGTCGCTAAAGGGCATTGTACACCAGAACAACTAGACACAAGGACAGCTTTTTCCTGAATGCAATCTCTCTGCTAAATAACTAATTCCCACAACACTGTCAAATTATTACTAGGACTGTATTACTAGTACTCTCTTCCCACTTACGACTATAACCATGTTGCTTATATCTTTACAATTTATATTGTTTTTATTTGTTTCCTAGTATGATTTGATTGCTTACTAGTAACCTATGACTATCACTAAGTGTTGTATCTATGATTCTTATGATTCTTGATGAATGTATTTTATTTTATTTTATTTTATTCTTCTTTATGTACTCTGAGAGCATATGTACCAAAGACAAATTGCTTGTATGTCCAAACACATTTGGCCAATAAATTCAATTCAATTCAATTCAATTCAATCTTCATCTAGACCTACATGAAGGGATTGAACAGGCACTCATCAAATTTGAAGATGACACCAAACTGGGTGGAATTGCTACCTGTTTCCCTGAAAATATGACCTCCCCTGAAAGTAAGACCTAGCTTGATTTTTACATGTGTGCCCAATATATGTGTGACCCTAACTAATAGGTTAGTCAGTGGATGATATCCCCCCCAAAATAAGACCTGGTGCTTTTTTGGTGTAAAAATATATATAAGATGGTCTTATTTTGGAGAAAACACGGGTAACACTTTGGAAAATACACTCAAGAGTCAGAGGAATCTTGATAGTTTTGAGCAGGGCTGCCAAACTTGCCATGCCCATGCCCAGTTTAGTGAAGGGGAAAAAGTCATGATATATCACATGACAATACCGTGATAACACGAGTTTGACACCCCTGGTCTTGAGCACTGGGCTCTATCCAACAAGATGCAATTCAGTAGTGAGAAAAGTAAGGTTCTGAACTTAGGGAGGAAAACCAAATGCACAGGTACAGAATAGGCAACACCTAGCTCAACACTAAAGCTATGAGAGAGATTTAGGTGTCCTGGTGGATCATTGCTTAAGTAGGAGTCAGCAGTATGTGTAGCTGCCAAAACAGACAATGCATATTCTAGGCTGTATCAACAGAGGGATAGCATCAAGAACATGAGAAGAGATAGCATCGCTCTACACTGCACTAGTAAGGCCACACTTGGAATAATGTGTCCAGTTCTGGTCACAATACAAAAAAGATGCTGAGGTCCTAGAAAGAGTGCAGAGAACAAGAAATATAGTAAGAGGTTTGGAGGCTAAATCATATGATAAATAGCTAAGGGAAATAGCCTAACAAGGAGAAGGCTTAGGGGTGACATGATCGACATCTTCAAATACTTGAAGGACACAGCAAGAGGGGATTGATTTGTTCTTCAAAGCACCTGAAAGCAGGATAAGGAGCAATGGGTGGAAGCTGGTTAGAGAAAGATCCAACCTGGAACTAAAGGAAAACTTCCTGACATTGAGAACAATTAGTCAGTGAAACAGCTTGCTTCCCAGAGTTGTGAGTGCTCCATTGCAACTGGTTTTTAAGAAAAAGTTGGACAATAATTTGTCCTGGATGGAATAAAGATTCCTGCCTTGGGCAGGGGATTGGACTAGATTTAGAAGATCTCCAAGGTCCCTTCCAATCCCTTGATTCTATGATTGCAATGAAAGCAATTTAAGCTCTGAAACATGTATTTTTCTTTCTATAGATAAGCAAACATACTTCTCCCTGATTTCAAATAAATGAAAAGAAGGGGACCCTCCCTGGTTAAAAAAAATAGCAACCCCTCCTCCAAAACTAGATCTTTCTAGCAATATTTACAAAAATAAAGCAATGAAATCTTCAGACATGGTATTATGGAGGGATCTGGTTTTAAATTCTCTGTGTGTGCAAATTTAAAGGTTAAAAAAAAAAGGACAATGAGTTGATGGCAGAGACCTTCATCTAGAAGGCATAGCTAGTAATTTCGTAATACCTTAGGACAAACTGATTTTTAAAAAACATTTGTTATGTTAGCATTCAACACTTTTAATGTCTGGCCTTGTTTATACAAGACTAGTACATATCCTCCAGAACATTGCAACTAATGGGTGCAGCTCTGCTTGCCCTAGCACGCAAGGCTCAGGCATTTTTATTACTATATAGATGTAACATCTAGGTTTTTATTAGTGTCTGCAAAATGCCATGCTTACAATGTCTCTATTACGTCTACAAACAAAGCAGCACTAACCGAGAATTTCAATTTGGTAATGGATCAGGAGATTCTTTCAGAGTTTAGATCTAGTTATTGTAAAGATATTTTATACCTGGAAGACCCACAAACAATTTCCAAATTAATTTTCCACTACATGAGACTACAAGGCAAATTAAAAATGTATAATTACTATGGTATAAACAAATTAAAAATAAATTTTAGTTAATTAAATTAGAATTCTTAGGCAATGATCACAATCATGCTCATTCTTGGAAAGTTTGGTGTGGAATAAATCAGAGAAGGAAAACATGAAAATGTCTAGCATCTTGACGAGCGGAAGCTATTTCAAACCTCACATGGGCATCGACTTGGGAAGCCATCAAATCCAAATTGCTGGTGTGGGTGGGCGGGGAATAAATATTTTTGTGCTACCTTCCCAAATAATCAGTTTTCCTCTCAATCTCTCTACCTTTCTTCTTTTAACAGAAAGATAACATCTGCGCAAAACCTTTGATTCTTCCAGGATATTGATGATCTCAAAATTGCCAATCCTGAGCAAAACTCAGAGGGACTTTGCAACCTAAAACTGTGGAAATATAGTTTATCTCAAGTCCATTTCTATCCCTTCTGGCCAGAATCAAAATAGAAGTTTGCATCCTATTATAAGTTTTGCTGCTATTACCTCTGAGTATTTGTGTAATGCTGATTATTCAGAGCATTGTAATTGTAATCCTTTCAACAAAACCAATATTGATGTTAATAACTTGTTCCTTTTCAAACTACTGATGGAAGGTGAAAGACAACAGCTCAGCTAGAGTTGTCTAATAGCTTTGAACAGAGGATAAATCAAGTTACAAATTGATTTATTTTTCCAAAAAGGTTATTGATCAAGAAAACATAGCCAGTATGCCACCTGACAGTGATTACTGACCTTATTAACACTAAGTTGGTATATGATGGTTACATCCTCCAGTTCATGTATTTCATTCCCATATGTTGTCACTTCTTGCAGTCACCCAGATCCCCAATATATTTAAATATAATCCAAACAAGCACCATTAGGAACTAAACAAGACAAAAACATCTCCCATTAAACAGATAGGCAACTTTTGGCCTCAGAAATCTGCCTAATGTTTTATCATTCTTAATTTTCCGTACAAGATGTGTTCTATCCTTTCTTGTAAATGATACAGCTTAAGGAGTAGAAAACTGAATTGCAAAGGAAACAGTTATTACCTCCGTGAGTAGCAGGGCCTTTGCCGAAGACTGATGCCTCCACCACAACTCCGGCTGCATTCACCCCATTCTCCCCAACTTCCCCAGAAGTCACTTTGCCTCCTTGCTTTTCGAGCCTGTAAGAACAATTCATTAGACAGCAAGAGGGTCAACATTTTGGAATCTTAAATATACTTTCCAATGGTACGACATGGTTGAAGGACAATGACAACACCATTTGTCTCATCCCTACTTTTGCTTCTCAGTGATATGGCAAAGAGCAAACCTCTTGTGACAATGGCATTTGTGCACACTTGAGATGGTTCATCTAAGCGCTTCCATCCATGCTTGTGAAATAGTTTGCTGCAACTCACAATCTATTACTCTTACAAGTGAGAGTCAATTTGTCCGGTAGAGTTTTCCATGTGTACACATACACATAGGATACGGAGAAGGGAAAAGATTTATCATATTTCAGTTCAAAAAAAGAGCCATCTATCTACCAATGGATAGTTGAAGAAAGGCACAGAATTCAGAGATTCAGCTACTCTGGATTACTTTTGCAAGATGTATGGGCCTTTCTGGGAAGCCAAAAAACAATTAAAACAGTGAGCTGTCTATACCAGATAATCTTCTAAAGTTCTTTTTGACATTGTTTTTGTCAGACTTCCAAGCTAAACAAACTTGGAAACCAAAAATATGCAAGCTGATACTACTTTTAGTGTAAGCTTATAGGAGCAGAATCTTGCAAGTCTGAATGTGCTTCCCTCCATTTCCCCTTTTTCTTCATGAGAACTAGGGAGGGACATGTCTAAGACATTTCTGACAGGACTCTGATTTTTTGGGTTGCAACTTTTCCTCCTGCTCCTTAAGGTTATTTCTGCTGCTCATTACATTTACAAAGTATTTATGTGGCAACATTTATTTATTAAATTAAATTAGGATAAATCCTATTAACATAAATAGGATTGAAAATTACATTTGAAGTTCAGTCATTTTATAAAATCTGGTTTATGCTGCTAGCATTCATAAGTAAATTCTGCTCTTTTCGTTTTATGAAGTCCACGGTGGACATTTTCTCCCTTGACATGTCCAAGGATACTCAAGTAATAGGGAGAACAATAATGGATGAAAGATTGAGCACCTTCTTCTAGAAAGAGCTCTTCAATTCATGGTTAATATAATTATTATTATTTATTTGATTTATACCCGCCTCTCTTCCCCGGTCAAGGGGAACTTGAGGCGGCTAATAATAAGTGTAAGGGGGTGTGATGGCTCACCAGTTAAAGATGCTGAGCTTGTCAGCTGGAAAGTTGACAACCCAGGATAAAACCTGAGCACTGCACCACAGGGTGAGTCCCCGTTACATGCCACAGCTGCTCCTAACATGTTTATTTATTTATTAATGAAATTTGTATCCCGCCTTTCTTCCCTGGTCAAAGAGAACACAAGGCGGCTTAGGAGTTCAAAATCATGCAAATAAGAGTAGGTAAATATGTACCACTTTGGTGGGAACATAACAGTGTTCCATGCACCTCAGCATATAGTCATGCTGGCCACATGACCATGGGGATATCTTTGGACAACGGTGGCTCCCTCTGGTAAGAAACAGAGATGAGCACCACCCCACCCACTAGAGGTGGACCCAACTGGACAGGGGAAACCTTTGCCTTTACCTTTATAATAACTGTAATAATAATAATGACCCATGTTTCCTCTTTATTTTGAGAAATCCCAGAAAAAAACACTGGGTCCTGGCCAAACAACTTCATGGCTATAATTAAGACTAACTCAGGAGGGTCCATGGGGGGAGGAGGACAAGCGGGGGTATATGTGACAGGCCTGAGAATCAAGAATGACACATGAAATTACTTCTGAGTAGTTCTTTATGGTTCTTCTATAGACAGAAATCCTGCCAGACTAAAGCAAATATCTGCATATCAGATATACCCTGTAAATGGCCATTTCCTGCACAACACAGATTCCAAACTCCAATGTTTATTTACTCTCTGGAAAGAAATCCTTCTCTCCTACGACACCACAATTCATTTCACCAGATCTGATGGAATAAGCTTTACAATGTTGTGGCATAAGCTCCACCCATTTTGTATGTGTGTTGTGACATTGCAAGTAAGGAGCTTGCATTGCAACCTAACAACCATCATATTCTAAAAGTGTCTCTGAACCATCCACTATATATTTCTGGTCTTTCATTTGCTTTATGTAATCCTGAACATTTCAAACTGTATATGAATAAGATTTAATTTAATAATTCCAAATCTCAAACAGAAAAAGTGTAAAAACGAAATTTCATTCCAAACTACTGTCTACATGTGCATACTGAAACTGAAATGAGATTTTAGTTTAACAAATTGAAACTCCAAGCCTGGATTCTTTTTTAAAGTGCTATAAGTATTTTGCCTAATATATTTTGAAGTGTGGGAATATACAACTGTATCTCCTAATCGTTCTGCAGTTTCTAGATTAAAGGTCCTAGTTTGCACAGAATAGAATAAACATGTCTGTGGTAAAACTGGGCTTTGGTTATGCTTGCAATATTTCCAATTTTACCAGCATAGATTAGTACTGTCCCCACTATAAGCCGGGGATGATGGGAGGTAGCAATAAATATCAATGGGCCCATCAGATGGTGACCACAATATCTGCTAAGTGACATGAATGGATGATTAAGGACAAGATGATACATTATTGGGCCTTTCTGACACCCAAGAATGAATAACAATGATGAGTGAAAATATGTTTAGACAAGAGTGTATTCTTTTTGAATATGTGACTTGAAACTACATCTATTCATGCCTACCCATCAAAAGGCAATGGATATGTAAGTACGCTTGATTTTATTTTGCATGTCGAAATTTTGGCAGAATTAAAGATCCAAGAAAGATGCTTGCTACCAAATGAGGAACACATTTCTGGTGATGTTAATATTTGGTGAATTGTGGGGGAAATGGACATGAAAGAAAAGAAGTGGAAAAAGTACAGAAAAAATACAACACAAACCTAGAAAGTAAGGTTTCTTTATGGAAAATAAGCCTTTTATCCACCCATAAAATAGATAGAAAGTGGGTATAAGAACTGGAAAAAGGAGAATGCTTGTAAAAATATTAAATTACAGGAATCACAGGAGAATTTGGAATTACACCAATGGGAAGTATGAAAAATATATTTGGAGGAATGAAGAATTGGAATAGTCTGTACGTGAGACAAAGCATGAAGCTATAGTAGTGACAGTTTTAAAAAAAGGGGAAATGCCTACCATAATGCATATAAATACAGAAAACATTTGCAAAAATGTGTTCAAAAGCAAGGATTGGATAAGATTGAAACAAGCAGAAAAAATACAGAACAGTTTTAACAATAGTAAAAAGTTGACCTGGAAACAGATAATACACAATGAATGCTTAAAAATAACAAAATGAATTGTGATAAAACAGAACTGAAGGGATGATGGCAGCCTAGTGTCCAATGGATGAAAAGAAAGCTGTAAGCGCTGCCAGGTTAATGAAAAATGGTAAAGCTACAGATGCGGATGATGCAACTGGAGAAACATGAAAACTTGCTTATTGGATTTTTATGGAGTAGATGCACAACTCGTTTAATTGTGTGGGTGAAGACTACATTTGTGCCCGACAATTAGAAGAAGGCTTCTGTGGTATCCTTAACCAAAAGGAATTCAAAAAGGAGAGAGGGATTAATTTTTCAAGCATGCCTGCAAAGGTATCTGGCAGAATTCTGATGGCACTGAAGGTGAGAATGAATAACTTACAGAAAATCCAGTGGGGCTTTAGCAAGGATAGATGGATGCAGAACAGATCTTTGTTCTCCAAGGGATCGTTAAGAAATGAATGAAGATGGAAGCAGGAAGAATTTGCAAGGACAGAAAACTATTGAGAGGAGTAGTGAAAGATGTTGAAATAAAATTAAATGTGGCCAGATTTCCATTTTCCCCTCACCAAATTTTATTTCTTGAGCTTCCTGTTCCTTTCCTAAGCCTTCCATAATGTATCTTACCCTCGAAAGGAATATTGTGATAATGTTTATATGTGCATGCTCTCTTTTAATCCTTTTAAGAAAAAGTTATTTCTGTTTACCTATAAAGAACTCGTTCGTTTTTTTGTCCTCACTATAAACCCATATTATTAAGTAAATTTTATTAAGGTGATGATCTTGTAAGTTGTACAGGAAAAGTGCCATTTACTGGAAACCATGATTTCATTCAAGGTTTTGAAATATTGTGTCAAAAGAACGAGCAGTTCTGAAGTGACCAAGCAAGCCTATTTTGTTCTGGTACAAGCTGAACAGCCGGTAAAAGATTATGAAGCCTGGCTTGAATCTTAATCTGCAGGCCCAGGTGCAGGATCCTAAAAACTGCCAAGAAGCTGTAGGATTCAATACAATGTAATTCCCTTTGGCTTGACTGGCGGGTATTTTAATCCTAGAGTTTTAGAAGTTTTAGTCCAACTCACAAGTAGGAGCCAAAATTAACCTTAAAACCAACAATTGCAAAGATGACGTCATCTAGCATCCTGACCCAATGCATGGGAAGGGAGAAATCATGTTTTTAAAGCTTTCCTAAATCTAACAAATGAATTTTGGGATCTGGGGAAAGATTGTTCCAAACAGCAGGTGCTACAGTACAAAAAGATTATAAAGTTCAAAGAAATCCCTCACTGGCACCGATGTGACCTTCCCTTGAAATACAAATAACATATTTCAAGATGCATTCTGTTGTTGTTGAAACTTTGGCAAAGAAAGAAAAACCTAAATCTTCTCAAGGTCCTGAATCTGTTCACGCTTCCTCATGGCTCCTACATGGAAAATAACAGAGGTATGTGCTAATGGCCAACACTTCATTTGGTGATTATTTTTAGGATTACAGAGATGGATAAAATGATAATAAATAATATTGTTTCCACTTCACCCTTGAGTATGTTTACACTCACAGGAAAATATTCATTCTTAAGAACATAAGACGTTAACACCAGAAGGGGTACATATAGTATATTTTTGTCCCAAAGCCCATTGCCAACAGTGGTGAAAGGATGCCTTTCACCAAACTCCTATAAATAGGATACAAATGTAATAGCCTACCTAATTATTTGATATCATTTTTTTGGTATTCAGAGGTACTGATCTCTGACTGTAACTTGAACTTCTATTTAGTAAGTATGGCTAATAGGGCAATATTCTATTTATTTCTTTTTAAAGCCACTTTAAATTGCAGGGATTATACTATAGGCAGCACTGAAAAGAATTTTATTTTCCAAACATGGACATCCATGGTAGAATTTTAGGATGTGAAATGTCAAGTACATTTCATTAACTGAGGGGGGGGAACCAGAAATTTGAATTTTGTAAAAGGTTTCTTCAAGCGACCTAGATTGCGTTTTGACTGTGATTTGGGCTAAGGCCATAAAAGTCTTGCCACAAAGAGAGATGGGAGTTTATGCAAAAAAAGCTAATCAAGTACCCAGTAAAGCACCATACCCAATCTTTATGTAAAGTTATGAAACTCACTCATTTGCCATGAGCTTAAAATGGAGTCAATAAATGTGTATAGACAACACTCAAAGCATTTCGATTGTAAAGAAATCCATTTTTATAGTCACTTTCTGCAAGGACTGATTCACTGACAGCAGCTGGTTTGTTAAAAGCTTTCAAGATGAAAGACATATATAAAATGCATAATAACTCCATGAGTTACCAAGTGGTTATGGAAATGCACTTGCACAAAACAGGAATCTGCTGGGCAAGGGAAGGTCAATAAAATCATGAAAGTGAAGGACGAAACAGACGATGCTTAAAATGGAGTCAATAAATGTGTATAGACAATGCTCAAAGCATTTCAATTGTAAAGAAGTCCATCATTTCTCTAACTACTGATTCACTGACAGCAGCTGGTTTGTTAAAAGCTTTCTAGATGAAAGACAGTAAGCACATGTAAAATGCATAATAACTCCAAGAGTTATCAAGCAGTTATGGGAAGGTACTTGCACCAAACAGGAATCTGCTGGGCAAGGATAGGTCGATAAAATGATGAAAGTGAAGAATGAAACAGATGACGGGGCAGGAAAAGAGCAGCATATTACATAACAATGTATTAATTTTCATAGGTCACGTGTAGACTAACTAGTGCCTAGGAAGTTACAATAATCCAAAGTAGTCAATTCCCAGGACTGCATGCAGCAAATTCTGTATCAGGTTCTGCTTACCCCACACCCCACCATAGAGGCTTATAGACAAAGCCAGGAAGTCTAGTTCAGGTCTTCAAGGACAATCCACCCACTGTCATAATTGATTTTTCTATAAGCTGATGTCAAGATAAAGCTGAGGCTTTATTTTGGAAAAAGAAAGTTGAAATTGGGAAGAACCTATTTTGTTGGGAGAAAAACTTTTTTTAGTGGAGAAACATTAAAATCATGTGACCTTATTCCTACCAGCATTGTTCTATCATTAGTGTTTCCACTTTCAATTACTCCAAACTGGTCAGGAAGCTGTTCTCCTATTGTCCTAACTTCTGCTTAACCTTGAAACACAGTGCTGATGGAGAGATCAGCATGATCAATAGTTCCTCCAATGTGGTGTGTGTGTGAGCAAAACAATTCAATCTGCTAGGGAAGAAAAATAAAAATAATCCAATCCTTGTTACATGTAAATTTCTCCTATGAGTTGTGATAAGCAATTGATAGGATACTGTCTGTTTCACACATGCGTGCTACATTGGAAAGTAAGTAACACAAACAAGACCTTCTAAGATAATTGGAGCAATAAGAAATCCAGGACTTGGAGATGAGTTAAGTGTTTCACCCGTGAAGAAAGACAGGCTACCCTTAAATTCCAAAGAATCACAATCATCATCATCTTCATTTAACAACCCCATAATCCATTGCAGGATGTAGTCTGGGCAACTGAATAGAGCTAGCAGAGTGTTTTAGTGGCCAGATGCCTTTCCTGTCACCAATGTGGACTTTTGTTCAGCAGATATACTTTCTCAGTGTGCCCAGAGAGAGAAATATCTGCCTCTACCTAGGATCGAACTCACAGCCTCCTGATTGTGAGGCAAGAGCTCCACCTCTAGGCCACTGTACCACTCCTCCAAAGAATCACAATATTGTAGAAGTTTCCCTTATTTAAGACTAATATGGTAAATAAACACATACCAAGGAGCAATTGCTTGGGTATTCAATATTTGGCTTGGTTTTTTCAAGGATGCAATGAAGCATGATTTACTTCAGAAAGTGGTGTTATGCCATTTTGTAATGCCTTTTTGTTTTTAAAAACAGTTAAGCACAACTGTAGGCACACAATTCCTAACCATTCCAAACATATAGTCTCAAAATGAAGCCTTAAGAAGAGGGAGCCAGACTGATTCATAACTATGCTAAATCATTGCTTATTTTAATCCATAAAGAGTGGAACAATGAGCTGGTTCAGGCAAAATACGAAGGTATAGACCATAGTTTGTAACTCACAGTAGTTGGATTCATATGCTGTGCTAAGCCAAAACCAAACATAGGACTATGGTGTAATAGGGTGAGAGATCCCAGCTTTATCTTACTAGAAAGCAAAAGTCTGTGTCTTCTTCTTAAAGAAGCACTTTTGTTGTTTTTCATTGATATCTACTCCTGTCTGGAGGATTGATGTCTTCTCCTTCTGTCTGGAGGATGAAATAAGAATGAGTCATCTAATCCTAGTTTCTTAATTTACCTGTAGTTTCACAACAAAAATGTGTCTGCTAATTATGCCACTTTCACTGCGAGTGCATTCCCATTTGCACTTAGCTATTCCATCACTCTTTCTTGAAAACAACAATTTCTCCTGTTCTTTACACAGCGTTGTCTCCTTCTCATTCATAGCTTACTGATAGGACAAGCTTAAGACCTTATCCTTATGCCTTTCCAACTAGGACAATACAAACATGCCCCACAAACTGTTATGAGGTATCCTCATGTGTTTGCCTTCAAAGTCTACTAGGGAAGGAACTTAAAGTCAACCTCAACTATTTGAGATTTAAAATACAGCTTTCTCTGTTCTCTCAACAAAGATTTTACCACAGGTTTGATTTAAGATGCTTCATTGATGATGTGCTTGATGAAATACTCAGGGGTTAGATTGGCCCAGGTCATATCAGCTACATCAGGCTGCTATGGATATGTGCCCCCTACTTGGTTACTGTCTTCCATGGTCATTTTGATGTGGCTGCAGGAGAAACCAGACATAGTGGTATCTTGGTGCTCAACTGCTTTGAAACTCATTGAATTTGGTTCTCAACACCTCCTGTCATGACAATTTTGTCTCATTTGTTTAGTACTCAATGCCTAAGCTATAACGTGTCAGTGTCTGGTGCCTTGTGATTCACTACATTATTCCTTATCGGAAAAAATTATTTGGTACTCATCAGTTTTGGTACCTATCACACCTCCTAGAACCAATTAATAATGAATACTGAGGCCTTTCCTTTCCTATACAGGGAAACTTCCTAAACTCTCTCTATTTTTCTTGTATAACATGTAAATTAAAGTCAATTGATGCTCTTGCTATAGAAGAGTATTTTCCCATTTCTAGATAAAATAAGAATATCTAATTCTTTATTCTACGCCTTTCTCCAGTTTTGCATATTAAATGATTTATTAACAACAAATATCTATAAAAAGAAATAGCAGTTTTTTTAATTTTGAAAGATTTAATCAGTTCTAATATCTCTGCTGAAAATTCTGGCAATATTTACAAGTGTTGTAGCTGTAAACATTGCCACTGAGTTACACTTGATAGATATTAGTCTCTCAGTACAGCATATATTAAAAATTCATATTCATCATCTATCAATTGGTCCAAAGTCAATGTCCCAGCTTTCATTCAACTTATCCATATTATTTTCTCATTTTTTAAAATGTTGGGTTTCCCCATAAAGTCAGTTTAGCATGGGAATGCAGATCAAATTTGTTTTTATTAGTCATTATATTCCATAGCTTTCTAACCAATACAATTGTTTTCAGATATATTATAGTTCTATTAGTCTATGTAACCAATACGTATATTACAAAGTTACAAAGCAGAAAATTAACACTGTTGGTTGGCTTTCCATATTCAATAGTTGGCAATATATCAAGGTCTCAAAGGCCTTACCCTGTTTACTATATCACTCTTCCCAGTTCTCCTACAACTCCTGTTCCTCCACTACTTCTCTTTGTGAGTCCTACTTCTAGAAAATAGTAACTCTTTTATTTGCCTTGGACTGTTTCAGGTCAGTTTAGTTTCCCTCAAAAAACACAAACTACCTTCTCTCTCACTCCAACACAACCACTATCAACCATCTGCCAGTCTGCTCAGCTTTTACAGCCACTAATTGCTGGGCTGGCTAGGGGAGTTCTTAAAGGGGCAGGACACCAGCAGAACACCAGCAGCCCAGGTGCTGACCATTTTGCAGGCAGCCTGTCCTCTCACAATTGATATTCAGAAAGCCAAATCCTCCCTCATTAACTAACAACTGTATTTTCTGTAAAGATGTTCTTGGAATTGAAGAACCCCATAAAACAATTTCTAAACAAATGATTTATTAATTCATATTCTGAGAGGAGTTCTTCTCAGAATATAAATTAAACTGGGAATAATATTCAAATTAAACTGGGAATAATACTCATTTTGGGTATTGTACATTCACCTTTCCCCAAAATATGAGATTTTAATGAGTCTCATCTATCCATATGTGAAGAAGCCTCATTTTATTTATATTATATATTCCTAATTGAGTTATAGCTCTCAGTATCCATATACCTCAGGAATTTGGTACAAATATGAAATTGATATTCCTTAAATGGATGACTAGCCAGATTTTTCATGGAAACCAGATAATTAACTTCCATAACGGAATCTGTCCAAAGTTCTTGTCAGGTCTTACATGATGTAACTTTGGGAAGCCCCTCCCCCAGAGAATGAAATATTTTGAGGAATATTAAAAGAGGCAAAATATTATATTTTCCCAAAGGAAAAATGCAGAAAAATCTTAACAAAGCAGAAAATAGCCCTATAGCCTCAAGCAGAAGCTCAAGTCTTTAGAGATGGATATATTGTGCCTGTTAAATCCAGGCCATCTTATTCATAAATAGAATAGAATAGAACTGGCTAATTGTGATTGGACACACAAGGAAAAAGGCCTTCAGCCTAGCTCCCCCAGAGTTGGTGGGATGAAGAATTTACATTCCCCCAAGGACAGGGCATGACCTTTAGGACATAATAGGATTTACCATCAGCATTAGAATAGCAAAAGGCACAAAGCTCACTACATTGCACAAGCTCCTGGAACATCTCAAACACAAAAACCCCAAAAATGTATAAAAGCCCACTTATCCCAACTCCATTTTGTCAGCTGTCCCAAAACTACATGCTGTTGTTGGATGTGCTCATCAATAAACCTTCTTTCTTAAGCAGCGTCCATTTAATTCCCAGCGTGGACCTGATTTTTCTTCCCACATAACCATGTACTGTATTCTTTTGAAAGAACACAAGATTTGTTTTTTAAGCTCAGATTTAGTATTACTTTAAAAGAACAGTATATTCATATCTTAACAACAGAACTAATATTCACTTCAGAGAGCACTAGTCTTGTGTTTCGTGGAAGATTAGTTTCAACTGGGAAAATACAGCCAGGTGTGCATTATTGGTTCTGTCACCTGTGAGGATTTCTTCTGCTCCTACCAAGAAGTGATTTTGCATGGACACACTTTTTAATGTTGCTATCTAAACCATAAGGTACTTCTGGGCACTGCTAGCTATGGCCCTTCCCTGCCTCTACTGCCACTCTTTTGGCACCCATGTTTTAAAAAGAATATGTACAATCCAAGGATTGGTCATATCTACTGCTTCCTGAAAAATGACAAACAACCGTACTTTATAAAATATATGTAAATTATAAAACCAACTACTTCTTGCTTATAATGATAAAATGTATTTAAAGAAATCATGCCACTGCCAAAACTAACACAGCCTATCATTTGCTGATTTAGAAAGTAGGGAAAAGCAGAACAGGGAGACCTCCACAGACTGTTGAAGGACAGTAGATACAAACATCAACTAAATGCATATTTTTTATGAACATGCAAGCATGTTTAAACATGCTGGTGTGTAAGGCACACCCATTTTTATTTCTAAGATTACATTACAATTACATGCTTTATAATTTTCAAGTCAGCCTGCTCCTAATTTGGAAATGAAAGTGCCACTTTGAATACATCAGGTCAAGGAGCATAGGCAAAAACTGTAGCAAATTCACTTCAGGGCATGTGTCATTGGAAGAATACTCTGCATCTTTCTATATTTCTCTTCCTTCGGTCCCATAATGTAGCCACCAATTATCAACATTTAATATTCATAAAAAATTACAGTGGATCGAAGTTTATAAAAGCAATAATTGAGAGACCACATTAACTGGCATTTATCCCCATTCTCCAGCCTGAAACTCTCTTCCCCACACACAAGTATTACGTTGTGGAAAGAGTTAATTCTTAAAAAGAAAAGAACAGTCCTGCTAAGCCATACCAAGATCTATTTAGGGGACATTTTGTTTCCCATTCTGGCCAAAAATGTATACCTTTGGAAAGGATGCAAGGAAGAGGTGAATTTTCATCTTCAGGCGTGTGGTGCTTCTTGTCTTGATAGGCAGTATGGGAAAACGTGGGCCTCTGAGCCAAGCCCATAGAGTTTTCAGCAAAGTTCCTTTCCCAGAATTTCATCCTTTCCTAACTCTTTGCTTCTTCTCCTGCAGTGAGAGTGGCTTTCTCCAGATGACCCAAAATACCACTACCACTGCTTCTCTTGGCATGTAGGATTCTATTTTGCATGATTCTGCTTTGGCTGGCATATACTTTCTCTAATAGTGAAAGATGCCAGGCAATCTGAGCAAGTCTCCTAAAAGCCTGCCTTAGAAGAAACCAACCATATAGGACAAAGTAGGAGGCAAGGAGTCCCAGCTTTTCCCTGCCTAAACTGCCTTCATCTAAACATCTAAATTATTTATTTTAATACTCCACACCCTTTGCAAACATCTGGCCTATATTTTTATATTTGATTCTAGTTCTTAAAGTTGGATCTCAATACTTACCGCCAATGTAGATGGAGACATCGCTGCCAGTGCAACCAGTAGGGTTAAGAATACCATTATGTCCTGCAGATGATAAGAAGAAAATAATCTCAAAATGAGAAACTGTTTTTTAAAAAAAAAGGAAGCTTCCCTCTCCCATCTCTCTGCCATGGTTTGGTTGATCTCTGTCATAGGTCAGTTGGCTTCTTTCCCTGTTTCTGTTTCTCCCTATCATCTGCTTTCCCCTCTTCAAGATGTACTTAGAGTGATTTTCAATAATGATTTTCTTTAGTAATAAAAATCTTCATGTATTAAATCTTCATGTCTATCTTTACTTCAGAGAGAATGAATGTCTGCTAACATTCATTGGTAGTTGGACTAAGTCAATATTCTGTATTCTAATAATTTCATATTATAAGTCATTCATTATTCATAATAATAACTCATTTTATGAATAATTGCTATGAATACATTTTTCATATATAATGGGACATTCTGTAAATTATTCAGTATTCTTTGACACTCTGCTTATGGTCAAGAGCATATCGTCTAACAAATGCTGCTTCTGAATTCAACAACCGTAGCAAGGATTGTTTACAATTTAAATTGTATTATTAAAAAAAATAGAATATATATACATGTACACACACACACGAATAAAGACAACGATCATAAAAGGGATAAAAGAGTAAAATAGAAATTTATTTATTTATTGGATTTATACCCCGCCTCTCTTCACCCGAAAGGGGAACTCGAAATGAACGTCATAGAGGGTATAATTTTCCAGGAGGTTATTACTTGACTGTGAATCACTATTAAGCTCCATTCAAAACATAAATATCAGGAACCATCAGTACAGTATAAATAACAGAATGAAATTATGAACAATAAATTCTGGCAAATTAAATTACAATATCTCTTTTGATAAGTGAATTGGAGTAGAAAAATGGCCACTGGTTTGAAGTTAAATACTTCTTATCCCTCCTTCCCTGTCCAAAGTAAATTTTCATTTGGAAACTCTTTCTTTCACACTACAGGTAATTCTTGACTTTCATCCACAATTGAGCTCAGAATACTGGTTATAAATCATTGTAATTCCAATTCAATTCAATTTTATGGCCATTTTATGACAATCATTAACTGAATCACTATGATTATTAAGCGAAATACTTGAATGTTAAGCAAATCACATGATTATAAATTCGAATCCAGTTTATCCAATGGATGTTTTTTGCTAGAAAACAATCATATGACCATGGAATGCTGCAACCAGTCACAAATGCAAGCCAGTTGGCCATGACTGCATGGTGCAGCAGTTGTAACATTGAGGGTGGGTCATAAGTACCTTTTGTTAGTCCAGCATAACTTCACATGGAGGACGTTTCGTTACATTTATTTTGCATTGTTCCCTGCTTCCGCCATCATTGGATCTTGAATAACTATCTTTTGTTCTTTGAAAGAGTTGTCAAGTATTGTAATGCCACAGGTTGAAAAGCGAAGGAAATTTTCACTGAGTAATCCAGATCTGATTCACATTTCTGTCAGTCAGGGAGCAGCTTTCAATTAATTAGCTTCCCTTTGTTGCACTAAATGGGGCACATGTGCTTTTATTAAGGGAGCTCCAGGAAACAAGCTTTTCAGCTGCCATTTCCCTGCCTTAGAAGTACCTTGGTTTTATTGGGCAAAAGAGCCAGGTGCAGCCATCTTCACATGGCAGCCTCAATGGCTTTGGAACAGACAGGTGCAATAACAGGAAATAGTACCAGCTTATTTATTTTGCTTTTATTTCTTCAAAGCTAGTTAAATGTTCCTGGTGCAGATCTGGAGACGCTGGGATCAGTCATTTTTGTGGGTCCTAGCTAATTTTCCTTTCATAGGCTCCCTCCTTCTATAAAAAGAATAGTATTAAAAATATACCTCATATAATTTTCAACAATTCTCATACTCTACCTGGGGCTGCCCTTGAAGAGCACTCGGAGACTTCAACTGGTTCAGAATGCGGCCGCGTGAGTGATTGAGGGTATACCTCGGTGCACCCATATAACACCTATCCTTCACGAGCTGCACTGGTTGCCAGTGGTCTTCCGGGTGCAATTCAAGGTACTAGTAACAACTTTTAAAGCTCTACATGGCTTAGGAGCAGGGTACCTTCGAGACCGCCTGCTGCTGCCTTATGCCTCCCAGCACCCAGTTAGATCCCACAGAGTTGGCTTGCTACGGGTCCCGTCAGCCAAACAATGTCGGCTGGTGGGCCCCCATGCTAAAGCCTTCTCTGTGGCAGCGCCGGCCCTTTGGAACCAATTTCCCCCCAAGATTAGGACCATCTCCAACCAACTCTTCTGGCCTTCCGAAAAGCCACAAAGACCTGGCTTTGTCGGAGGGCCTGGAATTGACTATCTTTCCCTCCTGAATGTTTGTTGATTGTGCTGTAAATTTTAACTATTGTATCGATTGTTTTATCTATTGTTAGCTGGCTCGAGTTCCCTCTGTCCGGGAAAATGAGACAGGATATAAATCAAAATATAATAAATAAATAAATAAATAAATATTGAGGGATGTCCAGGGTGCAGGTTTCTGCATCTATTGCACAACTGAAGCCTCACTTTGTTTACACTCATTGCATGTAAAAAAGCAAGTGAAATTTCTGAATTTATGCTCAGCACAATATGTGACAATTAAAAAAAAATCTCATTAAAAATGTCTGAACTTTCAAGCATTTTTAAAAAGCAAATATGTTTTTTTTGCACTGATTGCCAAAGGAGTAGACCAATCAAGTAATAATACTCATCTTTCAGAAAGATAAAACAAATCTTTCAGAAAAGAATTTGGCATGGTATTAATATTAATCACAAATAAAAGGCATTGCATTTTGAAACATTCTACTGCTTTGAGGCATTTTTAGCGTTTACAGATGTCAAATTGAAGAATGACATTGCCCTCTTGTGGATGACTAGTAAAATGAAACTCTGGAAGCATAAGAAAAATTGTTTATTCTCATCCAGCCAACTTCTATCCAATCTTTTAAGGCTTCTGAGGTTCTAAATGAAAGCTTTTTGGTTGTCTGTAATTCCGGATATGCTCAGCCTTGGCTTTTTCGGAGATCAATGCTCTGAATGGCTTACCATAAGAAGGAAGAATATATAACAGTAACTTTGTATGGTTTTGGGAACAAATGGTATCCTGATGGAAAAGATATTTCATAGATGACAGAAAAGCAAAAAATCAAATCAAATGCAAAAGGATAGAGGAATTAATTGGCAGCTTCCTTTTTATACTTTTAAAGTTCTATGGTTTCCTTCCTTCACATGAGAATGATTTTCTTGAATTTAATGAGAAGTCTGGCATGAATTTCAGAAAAGAATTTTGCTTCCTTATTTTGCTATGGTTCATGACATGAACTCATAAACAGAGAAGTTGAATATTTGGATTATGAATAATATAACTGATTACAGTAACTCGAAAATTTTTGGGTCGCAGATGGGAAGATATAAGATGGGAACAATTTGTCTTCAGGCATGCACATTAGACTGCCCTTACAATGATGCCTTGTTTATTGTTAGTGTCTAAATCCAGGGGTCCCCAACCCCTGGTCTGTGGACTGCCACTGGGCCATGGCATGCCAGAAAGTGATCCGCACAAACAAGTGAAGCCCCATCCACAGTATGCAAGCAGCACATGAAACCACACCCCCTCTGGTCCACAGAAAAATCTCTCTCCATGGAACCGGTCCCTGGTACCCCAAAGATTCGGGTCATTGTCAATTCACTGCAGACCAATTCACTGCAGAATGAAACCTTTCAATAAAGCTTTGGGCCACAATCTGTCACCCTGGCCCAATGTGGGTTAATAAAAAGATATTTGTTGATTTCCTAATCTAAGGTTGAGAGAAAACAATTAGCTCAAAGTTATCCTTGAGAATCGGAGACTGCCCTTTCTTAGTCCAGTACCTGAATCATCATACTATCATCATCATCACCACAACCATCAACAAAGATATATAGAAGAGTGTATCATTATGCATGAGTTTTTTAGATTATTGTGGAAGTAGTACATTAATTATCTGCTTAGTAATTCTGTAATTATTAGAACTTCTCCTCCTCCTCCTCCTCCTCCTCCTC
>JANHGC010010576.1:101709-115400 GCA_027560395.1 Boaedon fuliginosus | reverse complement strand
GTTCATTTCCATTTTAATTTCAAGTCCCAACTTCTCTATTTTGTCCGTTTTATCCAACATCGAGCTGCACAAAGATCATATTGCTTCGCAATTTTCTTTTATTTCCATTTTAAAATTATTCAAGGTGCTTATTAAAATCAAATAAAGTCCAAATAAAAATCCTCGTAATTCCACCTCTCCGCAACTCCGAAAAGTCAATCTTTAAAGCAGAGGGGGGTTGATAGTAAAGGGAATGGCTCCTTACTTTGTTTTGTTGCCTCTCTTTTACACGCTGTTTCCTCTTTGCCTGCAACTCTGTTTTTAATCTTCAAGCCTGGTGTTGGGGGTCCAATTTCTGGCATCTCTGACTTTTAGGCACTGGGTTTTTGAGGGTCTTTTTTTGTTGTTATTCTGTCTCTCACAGCTACAATAAACCTACCATTTGTTTGTCAAAGGGCAAACGGACAAATTCAGCAGGGGATCGAATACTTATTTCCCTCATTGTATATACTTGGGATACCTCAGTGTTTGTATTTTTAATACATTTGCCAAACCTTCAAGTACACTTTTGGCACATTGTCATTATGGGGTGTTGTGTGTAGAATTCTGGGGAACAAAATGAATGTAATCCATTTTGGAACAAGGCTGTAACATAACAAAATGTGAAAAAAGTGATGCGCTGTGAATACTTTCTGGATGCACTGTAGAAATATTTATCATCACAAAAGATTCAATTTCAATTAATTTATGTATATTCTTTGGTAACACAAACTGAAATATTACAACAGAAAAGTTATTTTAGTCAACCAACCAATGTACAGTATGCTTCCAGTACCACTTTACAAAGCCTTAGTAGTACCACACTTGAACTCTGGACAGATAGCAGAGAAGAGCAAAAATAATGATTATGGGACTAGAGGCTAAAACATACAAGGAACAGTTACAGGAATTATGTCTAGTTTAATGACAAGACATACTAGAGCATTCATGATAGCAGTGTCCCAATATTTGAGGGGGTCAAACTATTTTCCAAAGCACCAAAAGGCAAGACAACCTAGAATCAAGGAGAAAATTCCTTAGTTAGAACAATCAACCTAATGGATTAGCTTTAGAAATCGTGGGTGCTCCATCACTGGAGGCTTTCAAAGAGAGACTGGACAACTATTTGCTTGAAATGGTAAAGGGTCTCCTGCTTGAGCAGGGGATTGGATGAGAAGACCTACAAGGTCCCTTCCAGCTCTATTATTCTATGTCCAGTGTGATATTTGTGTGGATACCAAGAAACCAAATTAGAAAAAAACTTTCTAAATCTATAATGTTAAGTTTTGGATAGTACTACACTGTACCTCATCACTATCCTGAAAAATCAGGGTATAATGTAGCTCCAAAAGAGCTTGGCTGGATGTTCAAACTCATTATTGGTAGAGAAGGCACACTACACTGATGTCCTAATACCCTAGAAAAGCTGTAACATTTTACTCTGAAGGATGAGTTCCAATTATATATGGAAAGTATAGTACAGTAGTGGCGAACCTTTTCGGAACAGAGTGCCCAAACCGGTACGTGCATGCATGTGTGTGCATGGGCGCGTGCCAGAGCGCTGGCAAACCAAAGACCAGCTGGCCAGTGTGCACATGCCTGTTTTGGGGCCATTTTTTGGCTATTTTCCAGGCTGTTTTTTGGCAGTTTTCCAGTGCTCCGGCGCCCACAAAGACCAGGTGGTTCACGGGCCAGAAAAGCAGCTGGTGATGGCACGCGTGCCCACAGAGAGGCTCTGCGTGCCACCTCTGGCATGTGTACCATACATTCACCATCACGGGTATAGTATCTATCATTTTCTTGTACAGGTCATAAACGATTTTGTGAGAACATGGTATATACAATTCTCCCTAGAACAAAAAGGTTGGTTTGTGCTACTATGCACCAATGTAAGTCGCACAAAACTTCAAAAGGTCTATTTTTGGGTCAACATGGATAGGGTTGCACTCCTGAACAGTGTTAATTCCATTCGTTTTTTAGAAGCAATTTTCTTTGGCTCAATGGATAAGATTATAACCTGAAGTAGTTTGGATTCTATCCTCTTGTGGTATTGCATATGGAGAGGATAATCTGCCCTAGTCTGAAACCACTCCATATTAAATAAATAGGAAAAGTTGCTTTTATTGGCACTTTATTTATTTTAGGAGGGAAAAATATAAACATACGTTTTAAGAGTCTACATTAAGCATGTATCATGACCTATTTATTTTGTCTTAATAAATCTATTTTCATTGTTCAATGCAAATAGCTTTTCAGTCTTAATTACGTCTCCTGTAGTTTCAGAATAATGGCTTAAATCAGGATCTCTAAAGAAGCAGCTTTCATACATGTATTTTGTAAAAAGTGTTGAAAATAATTCCTTTGGGATAAGTTATAATAAACACTTCTGTAACTGGATTCTTAGCTGCAAATTTTAAAGAGAGATTCTACCCACAGGCTGTCTTAAATTCAGTTCTAGAGTGATTGATGTTATGATTAGGATTTCAAACTTTTGATTTTTATGCTTGTTTATTTACATACTGGCAATCACAATAATTACACTGCAGGTGGGGGCTAACATGAACAGTTTAATAAAGAACGTCCATATTTTGGCTTTGGGCAGTAAAATTCTCGAGTGCTGGCAATACAATATAGTCCTCGATTTTTTACCATAACGTAGTCCAAAATTTCTGTTGGTGAGACAGTTGTTAAATGAGTTTTGCCCCACATTGTGACCTTTCTTGCCACAGTTAAGTGGATCAACTTAGCAAGGTTTTATGACTTTAAACTACTTGAACTGAAGCAAGTATCTCCACACATATACACGAATAGAACATCTTTGGTTTTTAAAGAAGTATTTATTCCTTACCAGGAAAAGGTCTAGGGACAAATCAAGCATGGTATTTTATATGGGGGGAGGGGGGGGTTATATGGATAAGATATTTATAATTTATATCAACCCTCTGAAACAGAAACATTTCTACTAGTGTTCAGCACAATGAATAAAAGAGACATTGGATTCATGCGTTATTTATTAATAATTGATAAATACAAGGAAAATAGCAACAACTTGTCAAAATTATATCTTGAAAAGATGTTTTTAAAAAGCTTATTCACATTCATTTTGTATAATCAACAAACCAGTGTCTGAAAAACAAAATAAAAAGGACTAAAAATCCAATTCTATTGCATTTTCACTATTCTTACTTGTAAACGAGTAATACTAGACAAAATCACACCTCTGTACAGGTTCGTGTGCTATGGATTTCTCGTAGATGATCTTTATACATCACTGCAAAAGTAATTTATTAATAAAAGTGATCTGTCTTCATGTATCCATCCTAAAAATCTTTTCCTAATGTATCATACTGTTCCTCTTGCTGCATCAGCAACATGTACAATAGAATCTCAGCTGGAACATCTCTTGTGAAGACATCCAAATTTTGCTTTATACTAAAATATTCCGCTTTTTCAGCTTACTACAGCCCTTAGAAGTTAGGTAATTACTAGCATTTGAATACACCACACTGATCGTATATCAAACATTAGTGAAAATTAGGACATTTCAAATTCTGCTATAGATAGTAACTTACCAGTAGCTTTCTCTTTAAAATCCCTCTAAAACCCAATGGGAAAAAGTACAAGAATTTCACTTTGTTACATTTTTTAAACTTCCTGACTTGCAAGCTTCTGTTAAATAGTCCCATAACCATCAGAATCAATTTGATGGTAACCGAAGTTATCCTGTATTAAAGGATTCTTAAGGCAATTCTTATGGGCCTCATCAAAACAGTTTCTGCATACAGAGTGGCTTTTCAGAAAGTACTGATGTCTAAATGTGGCCAAACTATTGCCACCTAGAGCTAAACTGATTTCCTGGAAGCTTAAAATTGAGTCATAATTATTTGTAACCAAGTTGATACTTGCTAAATGTCCAAACTGGTTGCTTTTGAGTCTAGTCTAAGTCTAACATCTTGCAACAAGCATGCTTTTTTTTTAACCTGTTTGCATTTCTTAGATGCATGCTCAACACCCATAGGAATACTTGGTCTATTTAATATTAGAGTTGATTATGTTTGTTAAGATCCACTGCACCTTGCAATTTTGGGTAAAGCAGACACATGCTACTATTATAGGTTCCGTATGACAATGATAGTTCTCAAAGTGATAGTGAGCTCACATCTGCAAAATTTGAGATGACGTGTGTAGACCTGTGTGGCAGAATACTCCATTCTTTCACTGAAATGAATAGGCAAACCTGCCCTAAATTACTACTTTCCTAAATATAAAGAACAGTTTGCACAAAGAAGTATTCTTTCACAGGAGCTGTGTTTCAGCAGTCTATGCTGTTGTTGAATTCCACAGATGCCTCAATCTACCTGATCTGGCTTCCAAAAGTGTTGGAAATACAGTTAGTAAAATTCCCAGGCAATATTCTAGAATTCTCCAAGACACAAAGATGATACTATGTTGGGGAAAATGGGCCAGTTTCACACCTTCAGAATTAGGACCTAAAAGTGGCTCACTAAGTCAGTGGAGACTCCTACTTTTATTATAAACATGTTTTCAAAAGCTCTTTGAAGTTCATGGGAAGCTTATATTGACTTCTATAATGGCTGACTGAAGTGTTAGACGGTGGATAACGAGCAACCTCTAGGATGATCAGATTCAAATGATCTCTGCAATAAAAGTATCAGCAGTTGCACTTGTAATGCCAATAACTGCTCGGATGAGCTTAGCAGTAGTACCAGACTTTGGCAGTCTTCTTTGGTAGTCTTATATTTACAATCCCAGCTTCACAAACCAAAGAAAGATGCTCAAGTAAGAATCAGTACAAACAAAATAGTAACTGTGTGTGTGTGTACACATGTATGGATAAATTTCATTTTACTGACTGAATGTAATGGGTAGCTGGATGCAAATCAGTGCTTTAGGACATGCTAGGCAGGTATATAGAAATGCTCCAATTTCCTCTGAAGCCTAAGAGATGACATTCTCAGCATGTATTGAATAAAAAAAGGCAATGGGAAGCACCCGATTGGTGATGGTTTTTTGGTGTTTGAGTGAAGGGAGAAATCAACAGAATGGAATGATATTTTGAACAGAGAATACATGTATTGTACAGTAAAATTAAGTTATTCCTCCTGTGCTGCCTCCCCCACCCCACAATTCTTAAAAAATGACTCTATGAGCAAGGCTAAGTTACATGCTATTAATTATAGGACCTATTTAACAATTCCATATGTATGTTCATTTGAGATGTATTTTTCGTTCCCACAAGATGGTTTCATTGTGGTTTGGGAGGGAAACAGTTAATAGTATGTATCATTCTTTTTAATTTTATATTGCAACATGCATGCATATATACATTTTTTTTATAAAATGGTCCCAAGAATTTATAAAAAAAAGTTTCAGAACAAAAGATGAAGTGAGGGTTTTGTTTTTTGTTTTTTTAAAAAACAAGATTTCAATGCAATGTTCTGTTGCTATTTTTAGTTTCTCACCTCTTTGTTGGAATAAATTATAAAACTCACTTGAAAGCTGAAAGGATATTCAGCATACCATACTTTAAGGAAGGTGAAATACCTAGAAATAGATTACATAGCTTAATAAGAAATGAGATTTTATTTTTACACAAAGGATCCCAGGATATGCCTACTGTACCACAAATCCCCCCCACCCCCAAATTGGCAGAAGAATCTGTGTGTGTGTTCTGTGCTGATCTGGCAAGGAGGATATCGGCTGTTCTGCAAGTATGACAATTAGAATTGGAAAGAAAGAAAGAAAGAAAGAAAAAACCCTAACACAAAGTGAAAGAGATTATTTGGTTGATATTTTTTCCTTTAAACAAGATAACGTTTCTTTCCTCCCAATTGCTCTTCTCCGATGGCCTCAGGCTAACAAGCGCTGATAGTTTTCTGTTACGGAACTACCCTCACTTATCAGACAGTTCAGCTTGATTTATCATCATACCGCTTAACAATGGACGAATCCTCAGCATTCTTGGTTGGTGCAAGGTGGAACCCCAGGCTCAGCAATCCATGCTGCTGGCGAGAGCAACAGCATCTTTTCTACAGACTGTTCTTTGAAAAGAGATGCAACTGACTGGAGTCAAACGGCAGAAAACCCACCGGTGAAGAGATCATTTTTACAAAGAAGAATCCAGTAATGCCCAGCATAGCAGCTGTTTTAGGAAATGAGGGGAAGGTAGTTTCTCCCTCCTGTATTTGCTAAATTCAATAAAATGTCCGCAGGTGGTCAGCTGAAAAGGTGTTAGATATAAAACTGATGGAAAGCTAATTGGTCCATAAAAGGCTGCACCAAGTTATCTGTGGCAAAATAGAAAACTAGCCCAAATGTGATAGAAATTGGAAGAGCTGGTAAGGCCTTTTTAAAAATGGCAAGTAGCAAGAGGGTAAGGCACAGGCCCTAGATAAAAAGAGGGGGGGGGGGAGAGAAAAAACACACACATGAGTTATACGGTATGGAACAGCTCTTATCTCAGAGTATTAGATAGTTGCCTGCTTCCAGAGACAACAATCTATCCTGGATGTCCTTCAGAGATAAACTAACTGCCAACAAGGATTATTCATAAACTAGGTGGGAAAATCAAAATGGTTAAATTGCCACTCAAAATTTTGACGAGGCAGATTTTTTAACCACATTACCATTCTGTCACCTCTGTTATTGTGCTGAATAGCAGAGCCTGTTTACAAGCGATTTGGAGAGAGACAGGAGTCTTTAGTGGGTAAAAAACCGTTTTTTTTTCAACCTACAAGATAGAGATGCCCAATTTGCTGTAAGAAATTCCATGATAATGGGGAGAAAAGACTCTCTCCTCTAAACATCAGGAGGAACTCACCAAGCATTTTATAAAAATGGATGCTTAGTTTCTATCATACTGTAAGCCAGGGTCATCTGCATGTATATCAAGATGGCAAGCACAGCTGTGGGTGTGATATATACAAATCATATTAAAAAGACAGAGGGTTTAAATCATACCTAGCATTGTGACTCCTTTTATCACCCCGTATGTAGACATTTCTGCTATAAGCAGACAACTAGTAACCACATTTTCACTAAGAGTAGCAAGAGTTTTAGTAAATTTGGACAATACTGGCCCATGCAGAATATCAGGGTCCTTGGATGAAATTCTATTTTTATTGAAAATAATTTGGCAATTCCAAATGCACAAGAATTAGCAATCGGTGCCCGTCCTCTTAAGCAAACGGTGTCTGCAATTGGAATTCTTCTGCCTTTTCCTTGGAACCTACATATCCTACACCACTGATGTGTCTACTTTTTTTTATGGCTTCTTTTATTAACAAAACACCATTTAAGACAGAATAGTAGGAAAAAAATCTGTTCAAACTTGTTATTGCCTAACATCTTTCAAGAAATTCGACAGAACTACCTGACAATATTAAAAAGCTTACGACCAACTCCGAGAATCGGGTACATTGTTCTAGGTTCTACAATTCTGCCTCACTGGGAGGTCTTGTATGGTGATCAGTCTGAAGGATTGCACATAGGTCAGTTTCTGTGACTTTGCTTTTTAAAAGCACAAGAGAGGAAAGCTTTCTTTCTCTCACCCCTCCTTCTCTGAGTTAGATTTCCGATTTTCACTTTCAAGTCTGGGCATCATTCCAATCCAGCAAGTAACAATCTCTCTAGAATGGATACTTCTTGGAGAGGCTGAACTTTTTCTACAACCTCTTATTAGAGAATGGTATTTTTCTAGTCAGAACTGACAAGGATTTTACTTTCCTTTTTCTTGTGAAAGTGGAGATAAAATACAAAAACTATCATCCATCTATCAAGTTTCAGAGGGATGAGAGGAATTATCATATATCCATGCAGGAAATACTAAATAATTCATTAAAAAAAAACAGAAAGAAAAACCTGCAAGAAAAAAACTCTGAAGTTGTCCAGTTGACACATTTAAACAATTCCTAAGGAATGGCATTATTACATAATTTAACTAGTCACGGCATCAAACAAGAAAGGGAAGGAGAAATATACTCACAATTAAAATGGCTACAAAACAGGCTAAAGTTGTGTTCCAGTCTCCACTGGCTGTTGCTGAAGCTTTGCCAACTAGAACACTGTAGAAAATGAAATCTCCTAAGCCAAGCTTAACTCCTCCTGCCAAAGGGGGGAAAAACCTCTGCTGGTTACAAATTAAAACCATTGTATGCAGCAACTTATGTTTTGTCACAGTGCATTTATTAAGACCAAGAAAAAATGGAACATTTAAAAGTGTGGTACTATTTTTATTTTTATTTTGCTGTCAGCTCAATTAGAGATGTTCTCTGCATGTTTGTATCTGACCAACAAAAAATATTTTTATCTACCAAATTTCAAATGGATTAATGAAGAAAAATAAGCTGGAAAGTAAACTAAGATATAAATAAACCCCCTGGCTATGAAACCCCTTTGCTGTCTCCATAGCACAAACAAAACAGAAAGCTTTTAGTTGAGCATATAGTTTTGTTTTGTCTGGAAAATAAAGTTAAACTGAATTCAAGCTAGGACTAAGTTTTAGTATGAACTAGTTAAGAGGCTCTAGTTAAACAGAAGGTTCCTGATTTATTTGGTCATTCTGTGAAGGAAGAAGCAATGCACACTGTTGGCAAAAAGTTTATTTTCATATTTGAGATTCAATAGTCTTTCGAAGAAAACTGACTAGGAATCATATTTTAAAATAAGGTGCTAACCAGCTGTGTGCCAATAAGTAAGAACTGGCTCTGCCAGCTCCAGTGCTATATCACTAGTCACAGAACAGCTGATTTGCACAACAAGCATCACACCTCAGCTTTGTTTCAAGCAGCATCCAAAATTCCTGAAAATGTAACAATTGGTTCTCACCACCCGCTATGAGCCGGCTCCGGCACCCTGTTGATGATTATTGAACCCAAATGGAAAAACAGCCCAGGGACTGCAACCTATCCCCTCCCTGCTGTTGCTCAGAAGCAGAGCATGCAACTACATTGGACAAATCCTGGTATTATTGCTTTTCCTCTTTATTGCACAAAACTCCTAATACGCTTCTAAATACTCCATACAAGATTCCTCTTAATCTTTTTGCCCTTTAGATGCTGTTGTCAAGGAAATTAGTCTTTGTTAAAGCCAGTGAAATGGCATTCAAAGCCATTTCAGAGTGTTTTTTATTTATTACGACTTTATAGTGAAAAACAACTTCTGTTTTTCTGCATAGAGAGAGAAAAAAATGGTAAATTGCACTTCGGTCTCAAAATGATAGCTTGTCATGTGTAACAGCGTATACTTGCCTCAATGTCTCCTACTGAATTCTTATTGTGTTTTAAGATATACGTGTCTACTGACGGTGCATTTTTATAATTAAACCTATGTTTACAGGTTACCAACTGATCTATTACCTTTATGCTACAATGAACAACTTGGCAGCACTTAGAAGTAAACACTCGATTAACATAAAACAGAAGGGATCTTGATTTTCATCCTAAATTCTTAAGTGCTGTCATAATGTTTTGAATTTTAAGATACATCCTTGATTTGATCATGAAAATTTACTGGTGCATAATAATCACCAAGGTGGAAGGAAAAACTGTACATGATTGTTGAAATGAAAAGCCATCAGCCTAGGTGTATGATGATCACAATAATGCCAAAGCAAGAGGTGCACTGGTGTCCTTAGAATTATGCAATCAGAACCAGAAAAGACTGTCCAGAGCGAAAGTACTGTAGCCATTGCCTTTGACAGAACTAAACTATACAAGAAAGATTGCAGAAAAGGAGTACCAGTTCTTGAGTAAACTAGGCAACATGCACCAAGCCTTGTATCTTTCCATGGGGGGAAAAATCAGCTTCTCAATTAATTTTGAAAAATGAACCCATGCATGACAACAAAAAGCTACCAGATCCACTGCAATTCTAGGATACTTGTCTGATATTTACTAGAACTGAATGGAGCCACCTCTTCTCGGAAGACACTCACTGAATATATTCCATACTGAAAAGTTGTTAGTGTGCTTAAGACAACGGGTACAGAACAGGTTTCCTGTGAGCTATCTTCTTGAGCTCTTATCAGAATGCTGAAATTAAGATTTAGATTTCTAATAAGGAACCCTCCAACACACACAAATTATACATAGCAATGCTATAATTATTTAAGAATCTCAGTCTAGAGTCTAGACTTCACAGAAACACATTTTCTTGGTAGCATGTGATAATGTAGCTAATGCCAGAATGAATACTGGAGCAAACCAATTGCTTGGAAGACAAGAACACTGTCAGCTAAAATAGGATACCTGCCTTCCACATTGATAGCATCTGTTCTATGTAAAGCTTATTTGCTCCAGGCCTTCGTGTCTTCCAAAGAGGAAACTCTCATTTTAAGACTGAGAACAGATTTTATCTGGTCAAGGATTAAGGGAACAAGAGAATACGTTCAGTATTGAATCTCCCTTGATCTGTTACCATTGCCAAATGGACTGGTTTATGTCCTTTGTCCCTCGCTCCAAAGGTCTAATAATCAATAAGGACAGGATTGCAGCATGGCAAATTCCATCCACCTGCTTACCAAAGATGTTCTCAACCCTCCTTCCACTGCTGTACAGTATATCTTACTAGCCTGTCTGCCACTTAATTTCCATAAGGCCTTTCTTTCCTTTGCTCCGTTCCCTGCCACCGCCGATATCTGCATATCTTCTGAAAAAGGCAATGTTCAATCTTCAATTTTTATTACCGTTTGGGCAAAGAGTAGTTTGCACATCCTTTGTACAAAGAGTATCCACCTGAACAAGGAAATTGAAGGTTGCATGGAACACATTTCCCAACAACTTTTTCAAGGTCATAAGCATCTTTGGCAGAACAAAGGTATGAACAAATGAACTAAAATTAGATATAATTATGATGCAGAAAATATGAACTAGCAATCTGTTCTTTTTCAAAAGACCAGAGCAATGAATTTCATAAAATAAAAACTTAGCATAAGCTTTTCGAGGACAGGAAAAAAAAGAAGAGAGAGAGAAAAAAATCTAAATAGCTTCGTCAGTGATTAAAAGGAACCAAGATAAAGCAACAGCAGTCCTCTGGGAACACGATGGCAGAGATCTGTTTAGGCTTGCCAAAATGCAGCTTATGTTACTTCTATCAAAATACCTCATTATTAAGAGGAATTCTGGCTATAAAATCACAAGGGATCATTAAAATTAGCGCATTTTCTGTCAGTCTGAAAATAATTACACAGATCATTCTGGATTCACAACAGTTTTTGATTAACAAATAAACCCACACTTTCTATTAGACTGTAGATTGTTACAAGCAGCATTATAGAGGTCAGCTTTTATATCGATGGGAAGAGGGAAAACATTTATTTCAAGATTTGGTATGGCTTCTAGGAGAAACTAATAAAGATGGATTACTCACATGTGGGACTAAAGAGTACTCTCTTTTTGTGGCTATCTGAGTAAATGAAGCATTGCTGCTTTATTCTCATTCCTTGAACAGGACATTTAAATAGTTTGGTTTGCACTCCTTTGTTTCTGTACACCAGCAGAATAGAAAGCCCAAGACAACTAAATTTCTTATTTCCCTGAAATCTTCAGGCATCCCCACAAACATGCTCAAACAGGTTCCCATGAAATTCACTCATGTAATGTTGGCTGAATTCCATAAAGCAAACACACAAGAAATGCTTGCTACCCTATCATTCATCAAGAGATATTTTCAATTCATTTTAAGAATGACAACGATAAGGACTTTTGGGAACATAACATACCAAAAGTTAAAAGTAACAGCTGCTGCTTCTATAATGATCAGAATTTGGCCAGAAAATTGCATTTTAGATAGGTAACCTGTGCCCCAAGTTTCCTTTCTAAAACCCTTGAGTCTCTCTCTCTCTCTCTCTCTCTCTCTCTCTCTCTCTCTCTCTCTCTCTACTGTGATTACTTAGAATACAAAATGAGAATTACTCTCATTTTGAGATGGGAAACATGAAAATTATAGCTTAAGTCCAAAGACAGGCCTTTTTGAAAAAGGAGAGCACATCTTTCTCCTTCTGTCCTGGCCACTTTTTACAGAGGCACGATTGAGAGCGTTTTAACAAATTGGATCACTGTTTGCTTTGGTGGCAGCAGTGCCTCAGATAGAAAGTCCATATAGGGAGTGATAAGGACAGCCGAGAAGATTACAGTAAGCTCATTTCAGGATACTACTTATAAGCGCTATGTGCTTTTAGCTCAAAGCATTGTTAGAGCCCTCCCAAACACCCACTTTAAGGTCTTTACCATACAGGCTTTACCGCTGGTTTCTGCTGCTGCCCTCTGGGGAGGAGGTTTCAAAGTATTTCTATCAGGACTACCAGAATCTGTAACAGCTATGCCATCCGTCTGGTAAACTTGCAAGATTCGTTTTTCTCGCTATGTACATGTATACATCCAAACTAGAAACTGTACATGTACATGTATACATCCAAACTAGAAACTGTAATTAATTACAAATTAATTAATTAATTTGTATTTATACAGAATATATGGGAGGTGGTGAACCTTTGAGAGATATATGCAACGAAATTTCATTTTAATGTATGCTGATTAGTATACATTCAAAGTTACAATAAAGTTATTCTAAGTCTAAAGAAAAAAACAATATTTTCAAAACTATGTAAAAAACATCCAACATTTGCCTACATGTGGGACATTGCATCATGCATTCTGCAGCCCATGTTAACCCAAAAGTATTAAATAATGTATCTTAGAAACTAAAATATTGTCATCCCAAGTTCTAAATCAACAGCAAGTTTCTGTGTTGTCTGGAAAACTGGTTTATATTTATTTATACATGTTACTTACTCTCTTCTGGATCCTCGCTTGCTAGGGAATTAGTGGGAAGAGCCTGTACTGCTGCTCGTGTTTCACGGGTTGACTGCATTGGCCCAATCCTGCTGTCTCGTTGCTGCTCCCATTCTGGGTTGAAACCTCCATCATCTACCTCAGGACCTGCATTCTGGTTTTGATTCACTGTAACTGAAATACACAGGCATTTCTACTACACTCTTGTGATGATCATCCAAATACATCATTATACACTTTTTGCACAATTATTAGGCAAGTGACTATTTTGACTATATCATCATTTTTATGCATATTTTCCACCTCCAAGCTGTATAAACTTGAATGCTTAGTTGGCATAAGCATATCAGGTGATATGTATTGGTGTAATGAGGGTGTGGCCTAAGGAGATCAACAGCTGTATCAAGTTGTGCATAATTATTAGGCAGCTTCTTTTCCTCAGGCAAAATGGGCTAAAAAAAGGATTTAACTGATTCTGAAAAGTCAAAAATTGTAAAAAGTCTTTCAGACGGATGGAACACTCTTGAAATTGCTAAGATATTGGGGAGTGATCAAAATTTTGTTGCAAATAGTCAACAGGGTTGCAAGAAACGTGTTGAGAAAAAAAAGACATACATTAACTGACAAAGATTTGAGAAGAATCAAATGTGAAGCTACCAGGAATCCATTATCCTCCAGTGCTATCATATTCCAGAACTATTTATTTATTTATTTATTTATTTATCGTATTTATACCCCGTCTCTCTTCACCCAGAGGGGAACTCGAGGCGGCTAACAACATAATAAACAGTCCTATACAATGAACATAAAAACACAATCACTCATCCCAAACACACCAACCTAACATCTCCGGGGGGGGGG
>JANHGC010010576.1:81146-93279 GCA_027560395.1 Boaedon fuliginosus | reverse complement strand
GAATTGCACCCGGAAGACCACTGGCAACCAATGCAGCTCACGGAGGATCGGTGTCACATGGGAATACCTAGATCTTCTCAAGTCATGAGTGTTCTTGACTGTTATTCTATGTTATTTATGTGGTTCCTAATTTTTTTGGTTTTTTATTCTGACTTTATTTAACTGTTAGCTAAATAGAATTGTGTATTTTTATTTATTTAATATTTGTTTATTTATGTACTGACTTTATTATTTGTATAAATAATTCAAGGCAGTGAAAATACCTAATATTGCTTCCTCTCTCTATTTTTCCCACAACAACAATCTTGTGATGTAAGTGGACTGAGAGAAAGTGACTGGCCCAAAGTCACCCAGCCAGCTTTCAGGTATAAAGGCTTCTGGTTTCTAGACCAACACCTTAACTACTAAACCAGATTGACTGTTTGGCTCATATATATGATGGACAATCATATAATTTAGATATAGACATAATTAGTTAATTTAATTCATTTCTTTAAATTTAATAGAATAATTTAATAATTATGTTTTCTATTTTAATTTACCTGCTACTCTTGAATTTGTTTTAGAATCATATTTTTCTACACTTCAAAAATTCACACCTACAAAAAGTAAAGTTGGAGATACATTTATTTTGCTCAGGCTAGAAGATTTCCTTCCAAACTGTTCAAAGGTCCATTTTAACATCAGTGGATTACAGTATTTACTCCCAGCTGCAACCTTCATTTCTGGAGAGACAAAGTAGATTATACTGGTTGGCAAAATAACCTTATCATATACTGTATGCCCTCCTATATTGAATCCATTGCCTAGAGTAAAATCTAATGGACACAAAGGAAGACCAAGTACTGTGTATGAAATACAAACAAAGTTCACATTGTGCACAGTGCATACATTGTGAATTACATAATCCTGAAACATTTCATGTCATACTAAGTTCTTACAGAGCAAGCTGCTCTTATTGTAATGTATGCTACAAGATTCTGACGGGGTTCAAAATTGACAAATGTTTGATTATGAAATTCAGAAGAGACTAAAAGCTATTGAATATTTTGCAATATATTTTGGTATAATATAGTGTCGTTAATTGGGATTTGACTTTAGGATCTTTGGACAAGCTACCCAACAAAAGCAGGTTCCAGAATAAAATGTTTAATATAAAAGGGATAGGGAAATAGATGTCTCAGAAGAGACTACATGCTTGCTATAGGTATAAAGCACAAGAAGTAAAATGGAGGAGCACGCACACTCCTTTTATAGGTAGGAGACCACATCTCCCCCTACAGGTGCCACAGGTGCAGCACTGACAGGTGCTGCCACCTAGAGGCCTATTGGGGGTAGTGTAGGCACATATTTTTATGTGACATATAGACTTGGTTGAGTTTCTTCAGTGGCAACTCTGGAAAACTTTCATAGGTTCCCATTACAGATCTAATTTCTAACAGATACACTTAAGAAAGGGAGGGATTGTGATTAGATATAGTATAAAAGCAGATATACAATATTTTGATAGCCTAGATAACAGGTTCTCAGTACATCTTCATTTTATTAAAGATGTTATAATTTGAAGAGTCAAAGGTAATGACATTGGCATGAAACAAATAGATGTAGATGTTAAGACCCTTTAGAGAGATGATTTAAAAATAACAGGTTTCTTCTTATCTTCCAGCTCTGCAAAAAAATGCACTTTATACCTTCACTACTTTCAAAGTAATTCAAGTAAGTTACATCCTAGTGGACCACCACTTAAGAATAATCCAGCAGTGGACAGCTGCAGCAGACAAAAAAGTCAGTGCAGTCCAATCAACTGAGGGATAGCATCAAGATCACAAGAAATGATAGTACTAATATATACTGCACTAGTGAGGCCCCACATGGAATACTGCATCCAATTCTGGTCACTAGAATACAAAAAAAGATGCTGAGACCCTAGAAAGAGTACAGAAAAGTGCAAGTAAGATGATAAGAGATCTGCAGAATAAATCATATAAGGAACAGTTAAGCAAAATATTTATGTCTAGTGACATGGTAGCTATCTTCATGAGGGGGCTGCCGTGAGGGGGACTGCCACAGAAGGAGGTCAACTTATTCTCCAAAGCTCCTGAAGGCAGGACAAGAAGCAATGGGTGGATTAAAAAGAACTTCAACCTGAAATTAAGGAGAAATTTCCTGAAGTAAGAACAATTAACCAGCTTGTTTCCTGGAGTTGTGCATGCTCCATTGCTGGCAGTTTTCAAGAGATTACACAGCCATTTGTCTGGGATGATATAATATCTCCTGCCGGGGACAGACGGTTGGATTAAAAGACACCAAGGTCCATTCCAGCTGTATTATTCTATTCAGTTCTATTCTAACTTGTAAATCAAGGCATCTCTTCTGCAAAGAAAAAGAAAGAGGGAAAAAAAACTCTTTAAAGTCTCATTCACTTCTGGATGATGTTTAAAACATTCATCTTCCTTCAAGTAATAATGCAAGTGGAAAGCAAAGGGTTTTTGAAGGTGTTGTTAATGCATTTGCAGAACATTCACTGGGGGAAAAGGTCTTACCTTTAAAAGCAAATTAAAATCAGTGGTATAGTGCATCTCACTGATCTTTTTCTTTTATTCATGCAGTTGTACTGTTGTTACTGAGGCTTGCTACATTCTATGTGGCAGAAAAAGGGCCTGCACTAAATCAGCAAAACTATATCCTTGATTCCCTTGATTTTTTTTTAGTAGTATTTTATATCCACATTCTTGATATCCTTTAAATCTTTGTGTGGATATCAGGAAAACTACCTCTTTAAAATGGTTTTGTTCACGTGTTGACTTTGATTGATGGCTGTTAGGATTTGGATGTATGGCCTAACTATAGTTGGGTAGAAAATATGTTTGTTACTTTAAGAGAAGTTGCTGTATCAAGCAACTAATTACGGATACAGTTAAGGATAAGAGTATACTAAGAGTATAAGAGATTGGACTACTGCAACGCGCTCTACATGGGGCTGCCCTTGAAGAGCACTCGGAGACTTCAACTGGTGCAGAATGGGGCCGCACGAGTGATTAATGGGATGCCTCGGCATACCCATGTAACACCTATCCTCCATGAGCTGCATTGGTTGCCAGTAGTCTTCCGGGTGCAATTCAAGGTGCTAGTAACAACTTTTAAAGCCCTACATAGCTTAGGGGCGGGATACCTTTGAGACCGCCTACTGCCGCCTTGTGCCTCCCAGCGCCCACAGAGTTGGCATGCTACGGGTCCCGTCAGACAAGCAATGCCGGTTGGTGGGCCCCCTTGCTAAACCCTTCTCTATGGCAGTGCCAGCCCTTTGGAATCAACTTCCCCCAGAGATTAGGACTATTCCCACTTTATCAGCCTTCCGGAAAGCCACAAAAACTTGGCTTTTTCAGCAGGCCTGGACTTAACCATCCTTTCCTGGAATGTTTGAAATGTTGTTGATTGCGGATTGTGTGTGTTTAGATTTTTTAAATTGTATCTATTGTTTTAAATGTGTTGTTAGCCGCCTCAAGTTCCCCTTACCCGGGAAATGAGGCAGGGTACAAATTGAAATAATAAATAAATAAAATAAAATAAAATAAATAAGAGTAGAGTGTAATCTTAGCTTAGTTCTCTCTATAGCTTTTGGTATCTGTTGCTCTCTATTGCTCTCATGCTCTTGTTTACTGTATTTGTGGGAGGTTTGGGTTTTTTGATGCTGTGCATTGGCAACCTGAACTGGACTGACTAACTGTGTATGACTGGACTGGTAAGAAGACAACATTTATCATGATTGCTAAAGACCTTGTATATAGACTTTGTTTTACTGTAAAGTAAACTTTTACAACACTAGCGTAATTGTCTACTGCCTATATCTGTGCTACCAATCTCATAATCTTTTGCTGAGTACCCCCTTACCTTGGGGGATATCCTCTATCGTTAACACGGATTATGGGCCCAGGCGATTAGATATTGAGAGAGGTTTGCTGAGACTGGATGGGATTAATTATGTTTCCTGGTCTGTGAAATGCAGCTTGTTGTTGCGAAGAGACGGACTCTGGGCTGTGGTGAATGATCTACCAGATGTCACCAAATAGGATGAAGATAATGAAGAAAATGCTAAGAAGATAGCCAAGTTTAAGCTAGACAATGAAAAGGCTCTTTGTATTATTGGACTATCTCTCTCTGATATGCAGTTAGTGCATATTAGAGGAGAAGATTCAGCTGCCAGATGCTGGGAGACTTTGAAGAAGATTTATGTGCGAAACAGTGTCGGGGCACACATCCATCTTACCAAAAAGTTGTTTAGGGCTCGTCTTCGGAAAGGTGAAGATATGTTAGCTCATTTAGAACTCATGAAGAGGAATTTGCAAGAGCTACTTGAGAAAGAGTTAATATTTTCCAAGTTGCACCAGGTCTATATAATTCTGCCTTCATTAGATGAGAGTTATGATGACTATGTATCTTCATTAGAGGTTTTGACCAGAGATTGAACATCTTCAGTCAATTGTAAAAGGCAGCTTTACTTGGAACATCTTACATCCCACAACAATACATTTAATGTGATTGAATACCAACATTTGCCTATCCCAGGTCTTTGGGAAGGACTCAACAGATGAACAAAAATGTCAAATCCATGTGTCTGACTGTGCAACCCACAAGAATAAGAGTATGAATACATCAAGAAGAACCTCAGTGGCGCAGTTGTTAAATGCAGTACTGCAGACTCTGCTGACTTGTTCAGCCGGCTGTCAGATCGAATCCCACCAGGCTCAAGATTGACTCAGCCCTCCATCCTTCTAAAGGTCGGTAAAATGAGGACCCAGATTGTTTGGGGGCAATATGCTGACACTGTAATTGCCTGGGGGATGTTGTAAAGCTCTGATAAGCAATATATAAAATTTGAGTGCTATTGCTATCTATGTTGTAAGCCACCCATAGTCCTTCAGGAGTTGGGTGGCATATAAATGTAAATCATCATCATCATCATCATCATCATCATCATCTAAAGAGGGAGTAAACTGCTAAAGACAAATTGAATATTGGAAACTATCCATTAGTTATCAATACTTGGGCTCTACCTGTGATACAATACATGGCTGGAATTACAGTATTAACTGGACAAAACTGAACTGGACATTTGGACCAAAAAAGAAAGAAGAAAAACTCATGACTATTCACTATATATGGTATCCCCATAGTGATATTGGTACCCTAAGCCCCCTGAAAATATGACCTCCCCTGAAAGTAAAAGCTAGCTTGCTTTTTACACATGCACCCAATATACCTGTGCCCCTAACTAATAGATGGATGACTTCCCCTGAAAATAAGTCCTGGTGCCTTTTTTGTTGGCAAAAAAATATAAGACAGGGTCTTACTTTCAGGGAAACATGGTAGGTTGTAGAAAACCCTATAGAGAGGAGGCAGAGGTTTACTGTTGAAGAAAAGAACCATGCATTGGCTGAGTAAAAGACAGCAAAGAACAAGCACTGATGCAAGTTAAAAATAGGAAGTTACTGAATGTAATGAAAACAGATCATGACTATCAAAATAATGTAATAAAATAAAACCACAAATAGAATGCTGGCAAGAAAAAGAATTACATGATCAATTTCTACAATAGACCAAGGGAAAAATGGATGAAGGTAAAAACGTATCAATGGCTTGTTCCATTATAATTGAAACATTAAAAGAAGAAACTGAAGGCTTGATTTTGACTGTGCAAAATAGACAGACAGACAGACAGACAGACAGACAGATAGAACAAACTTTATTGTCACTATGGTGAGTACACTCGGGATATACTCGCTAGTAACACCTAGTGAAATTACGATTGCTTCCTCCACAAGTAAACATTATACAAACATAATTAAAAACAGACCCACATCAATCATTTAAAATCCACAACTTTCAGACTGAGACTTTTTGAGGAGGAGACCCAACGGAGGAAGCAAGCTTTGGAATTCACCAGGCTGATACCGAAGGGAATGAAACTTTGACCGAATCTGATCGTTCTACACTGGATGCTACAAAACCTCCTCCCAGAGGGCAGCAGGGAAAATAGGTGGTGGTGAGGGTGAGTGGCATCATGAACAATCCTCCGGATCCTATCAGGCATCGCTCCTGTGCAATGTTTTGGATGGGAGGGAGCACCCTATGATCTTTTCAGCTTTCCTCATCACTTTTCACACTGCTTTGCAGTCAGACGTAGTGATGCTCCCTATCCAGACTGTGATGCTGTAAGATAGAATACTTTCAATTTCCCCCCTGTAAAAGGAGACAGGACCGGAGGACGAAGATGGGCCCTCTTAAGGCAACATAAAAATTACAAACGCTGCTGGGCTTTCTTGACTAGTGCCTCAGTGTTCCTTGACCATCCCAGCCTGTTTGTCAGTTGTACACCTAGAAATTTGATGGTTTCCACCATTTCCACCATAATAACCAAATATAAGAGGGAGGACACTAGATAACACTCATCTTTTAATACTAGATACTTTTCATACTACATAGAACAAATGAGTGTTCTTTTTTAAAATAAAAAAGGAAACCAGGATTCTGCTGTAGTCAATAATTTTTTTCCAGAAAGAATAACATTAGCACATAATGTGATAAAAGGGAACATGTGCTCAAAAACGTGATATATAATGAAGCAGACTTTGTTTCCACACCTCTATAAAATTGCAAGAGACATAACAAGTCCCATCTCTAATGGTAGTAATTCAGTCAGCAGAATATTTTTCCCAGACACGTTTTTGCATCTCCACTGAAAACTAATCAGAAACTTCTATGGCTGAGTGACATTTGGCAGAAATTACACTTCGACAAAAGATGTTCCTAGATCAGTGTTTCTCAAACTTTGTTGATTCACTGCCCCTTTTAGAAAAAAAAAGTTCACTGCCCCCTTCCAAGCCCCATCCCCAGGGTGCGGGGGTGTGTGTGTGTTTAGCTGGCAAAGCCCTGCCCCTGGAATGCCCCGCCCCCTGCCTAAGGCACTGCTGGGGGATGGGCTAGCCCTGAGTAATGGTGAGGACATATAGGACAGGAATATATGCCGCACCGGCACCACTCTGACCTATACATCGCTAACAACCGTGCGGGAAGCTATCAGTGAGAAGCCCCTCCCCTCCCTTGGCTCATTGCACAGGTGCAGCATGGCAGCCGGCTGAATCCTCTGCTGCCCACCGATTGATTCCTGGCGCCCCCTAATTCCATGTGGAGCTTCCAACGCCCCCCTAGACTGTTCCAACGCCCACTAGGGGGTGGTACCGCCCGCTTTGAGAACCACTGTCTAGATGATACAACAGCATTTGTGACACGTTTCTAAATTTGACAATGGTCCATTCTGCATAACGCAACTGACATAGCCTTTGTTAGAAAAAAATCCCAGTCCTATTTCTCAAAGGATAACTACAAGTGCTTCAGTTTAGCAAGGCCATACAACCTAGGTTCTGCTCTAATGTTTGGCTATCCCAAAGAGAAACGAAGGAATGCTCAACGATAGTTACTAGGTTTTAGCTAGTGGCAAGAGTTTGTGAAAGTTGAAGTAAAAAACTGAAAGGCAACCCTTCAATGGTTAGGAATTATATTATTTCCTGAAGTAATTTATGTTCTATTTCACATAGACTCCCCCTCCTACAGCAAAAGCTTTTACATGAGATTGGGAGAACTCAAGCACCCATATTACGAAAGTTCCCACTGCAAAATTTATTTAAGGTATGATCCAGATTTATAATACGGCTTTCCAATCATTAAAATAATCCGGCACCCCAAACATAAAAAGAACACCAGGTAATTTTTTGAAAGGGTTTTCAAGGGCTTTTACTCAAAACTGAAAATGGGGATAGAGGACTCTTACCATACACCGAGATTACTGCCAAGATGAGCCAAGCAGTCCATTCAGGAAGATACTTTATAAACACCAAGGCCATTAGAGCACTTATCATAATGAGGTAGGCTTGTTGAAGACGGAGGGGGCCTTTCCAGTGAACGCAGATCATTCCAACCACCCCAAAGTTCCAAATCATGAGTGCCACAGTAATGTAATCCATGGCAACATTATAGGTCTTAAAAACTTCCCTAAGACACAAAGACAAAATATTAAGAGGTATTTGTGATTTTGACAATGGTATATAGTGTAAAATTGTGATAGTCAAATAAAACTCCTTGCTCCTTTCCTTGCCATCTTTGTTAAGTTTTAAGTCAAGTTTAGTGTTAATTTTTATTGTTTTAATGTTTTGATGTTTTATTTTGTTGCTTTCATTGGTTGTAAGCTGCCTAGGGCCAACTCTAGATGAGATGGGCAGCATGGAAATTTAATAAATAAATAAAAAATAAATAAAGATGTGAACAACTCTTTCAATGCCAAATCAATAGTGTTATCCAGAAATACAAATGATTCAACAGAAAATAAAACAACTGCACAGCATTGTAGAAAAATAAATCAATATGGGACATACAGTATGTAAACATAAACGTTATTATGGTAGCCCAAATTAGATTAACAGATTTAATATACAATCTAACAGTTGCTGAAGGTAGTTTTTTTTTATTTATTAGACAGCAATATTAAAATATTTTTTTGTGTACGGAGTATAAAGTTTATCCCAAAATGGCAAGTTTACAGAGCAATTTGCCATTACAATTGTTGTGGTAACCTGTGTTAGTTCTCTCAACCAGCCAAGAAACTAGAAATATAGACTTCTAAGAGCCCCAAAGAGCTAATAAATAGATGTACTGCACCACAGTTAATGAAGTCCTTATAAAATACTTTTGGCCAAATCCTGTATGTGAAATGCATGTCTTTATCTAGAGTGAAATCAAGATTCAAACGCTTGCTTTTCTGGTTCCTGCCTGTAAAGGGTTAAAAGCCATTCCCTTTGGGGAAGGAATGTTCTACACCTTTATCATTTTGGCAACAACTAATCTCATTGTTTGCTTGTACTGTGCTTTCACTTGCCCATTTGCACTGAAAATTAGGGAGAATATTCTGTTGCTATGCACTGTATTTGAGGAATGAGCCATGAACTAACTATGCAGAACTTAGCATGGTATACGAGTATCCCATGTGAATAGGATCTCAATCTCTCTCCCCCTCCCTCCCTCTCCTAAAGATAATCATAAATGCTTGGTCTTTCTATGCTAAAGCATCTGTACTAATATTACAGCACAGAAACTAAAACCAGCCATGCAAGAACCATCATTACAGCATTATTTTGCTTTCATTGTACAAATGAAACCTCATTTTAATACATCTTGATATATGGACTTCATAAGCACAGTTCTGCTTATGTCATTATTTGAGTGGACAAATGACAAGATTATTTTGTTTTGCATCAACCTGTATTATTTGCATAATGAAATCATTACAGAAATGATTCAAATTAATACATTTAAACAACTTTCACAAATAATAGACATCTCTGTCCCCAAAGAAATGAAATTTCATTGTATTGAGTATGTATGCAGGTATGTGTGTAGATATGTGTATTTTTAACAGAATGGAAGATCTATATGTGGCTTTGTTTCTTGAAAGCCAAAGAGTCACATATTTTTAAAAATGAGACAAAACTCTAAATCATAAAGATTTGTTATTGTTAAATGTAATCCTTAATGTAACAGCTAGGATTTAAGGATACTTAATATTCAAAAGCCTGAATCTGTTCCCCCCATTTTGACACATCTAAATAGCAAAACGGTTCTATACTTACCCTAAGTAAATAAATGAGAAAAAGAAAAGCAAAAAGAGAGAAGACACAATGAGCCAACCATGGATCACCTGAAACACAAACAAAAGGTGGTTTTAATGTTCAGATTGATGTTAGATTGACCCTTTCAAAAATGGTTATTTGAAACTTTAGAACATCATCATATAGTTTCATTTCTTATGAAATCCTGAGGGCTGTATGCAGAGCCCCTCCTAGATTCCAAGGATTTCTGATCATCTCCTTCTCTGTCCTAAGACCCCTTTTAAAGCTCTTTAAAATCCTAATACCCTTTTTAAAGGATGAGATGAAATTATATTCAGGTATTCCTCGACTTATAACCACAATTGAGCCAAATTTTCTGTTGCTGAGTGAGGCATTTGTTAAGTGAATTTTGCCCTATTTTATGACCTTTATTGCCACCTTTGTTAAAATGAATCACTGAAGTTAAGTTAGTAACATGGTTGTTAAGTGAATCTGATTTCTCCATTGACTTCGCTTGTCTGAAAGTCACAAGCACCTGGGATCCTGTAAATATCATAAATGTGAATCAGTTGCCAAGTGTCTGAAATTTGATTGCATTACCGTGGGGATGCTGGAACGGTCATAAGTGTGAAAACGGTCATAAGTCACTTTTTTCAGTGATGTTGTAACTTGGAGTGGTCTCTAAATGAATGTTGTAAGTCAAGAGTTCCCCTCTGGGTGAAGAGAGGCGGGGTATAAATATGAAAATAAATAAAATAAAAATAAAGATCTACCTGCAGTGTACATCTGGAATGGATACATAATGCTCTCTACTCATCTATTATCTGATTGTGCAGGAAAATCTAAGATCCTGCTTGCTGTTTAATTTCACTTTCATGCTGCGAATTAAAGAGGCATCTGATCTGAAAAGAATGTGTAATCCAGAACCTGCAGTGTTCTTTGGAATGCACAATATGGTGTTTTAACCAGTGCTGCTATCACAATACTGACATTTAATCACTATGCAAATGAAGATAATTATGGATATAATTTCAGAGCAGAAATATTGAGATAATTCTGATAATTTAAACGTGTTACATATATTGCACCATCTATAAATTAAATTGTTCTATAACACAGCCAACCTATACACATTTCTAAATTAAATTTAGAAAAAGTATCATTTAATAGTACATAAAGGTAGGTCTTCAGAATTTGGTTTGCCATGCTTCATTTGACAATTTTGTCCACGTTAACTAATTTGTTGCAACAGATTCCAGTCACCATTAAAATCTAATTTAAAAACTTTCTGAATTTATACTGCAGAATGTTTTACTTTTATCTGTAAAACCTGACTTGCTTACATCAATCTGTGGATCACGGAACAGAATAAAGATTTTTTTTTAACAAAACAAATAGGAACTAATTTCTGGTGAAATTAAAGGAGTCACCCAACATAGGCCAATATTTGGTTATTTGAATACATTTTAATATCAAGTTAATAGTCATTTTAATTTATTTCAGGATCTCTTCCTTTTCCAAATCATTTCTAAATAAGATTTAAAATATCTAACTGCCAAATTCTGATGGTCATTATTACAAATTTCTTTTGTAAAATACAAAAGTATGTTATTTTTTGTCCCATTCTGCTGTTTCATAGTTAATCTTCAGATGAAGCATAGTTTTAACAAGTGTTTTGGTCCTTTACAAACTGGAATAAAGTAAGATCTAGAATAGCATTATAAATAAATGGAAATGGGAGTTTAAATGAAAATATTATAAATAATTTTGAGCTCACCTTATAGCACCTATATTTATAAAGCACAACCAGGAGTACAGTCATGACAACAATCACACTAATCATGATGGCAGCATTGAGAACAGAATTCAGAGCTCTTTGTCCAACAGTTTCTGTATCTTCTGTAAATGGAGTATAGATTCTACAATGAAATGCAGAGCAAAATAAAATATGTCACATGCTTTTAAGTCAGGATACATTTTCTGCTTAAATTAATCTTTATAAAGTTTCTTGCATGCACCATCTAGTGGCTAGGAAATGAATTTGACACATCACTACTTCATTTTAAGCGGCCAACAAAGTAAAAAACACAGAATATGAATCTGAATATGTATGACAATTTAATTCTTAAAGAAGAAAGATGTAAATTGGCTTTACATGAAAATATAATGAGTGAAATCAAAGAAATGTACTTCCATTGATAGGAGGCTTCTGTCTGCAAAATGAGGAAAAGGGGTGTTAACAAAACCCCATTTGTTAGGAAGGATTAAGGGAATAGATATGAAAAGTGTGAGAGAAAGATGACTCTCTATTGATGTAAGTTTCCCACTGGTAGAGGAAATTTAGAAGGATCCACCTACTATCCTAGCTATGAGTGAAATTATCTAATGCTATTCCATAATTACATGTATTTGTTCAAAGAAACATAAAAGAACCAGAAGAATTACTTAAAATTGGAGAAATGAGGAAGGAAGGG
>JANHGC010010576.1:42637-60228 GCA_027560395.1 Boaedon fuliginosus | reverse complement strand
TGGGATTCGATCTGACAACCTGCTGAACAAGTCAGCAGAGACTGCAGTGCTGCATTTAACCACTGTGCCACTGAGATGATGATTGGGATACAACAGGAAAAGGTTTCTGAAAGAACAAGATTGTGTCCACCATGTATTCTATCCTCTATTCCTTCCTACAGTGATTAAAGTTCTTGATAAGAAACCAGGGGGCTATGTGTTTTTGTCCTCCTCTAAGAATGGAAGTTGACTGAATGACTTTACGCAATTCATTTTCTCTTAGCTTAGCCCATTTCACAGAGTTGTTGTTGTGGGGCAGGACTGTCAAACTCCCAGCCCGCGGGCTGAATGCGTCATGTGCTGGCCATGCCCATGCCCAGTTTAGCAAAGGGGGGAAAAGTCCCGATATGTCACATGTCAGTGCCCTGATGCTGTGAGTTTGACACCCCTGTTGTGGAGGAAATAGGAAACAGGAACATTATATACACTGTCTTCTCGATAGAGGTATAAACATGTCAAATACAGTCTAAGCATCTGACTGACTGCAATAACCATAATAATAATATTGACAAAGTAGGAACAATGGTTCATTGGAATATTTATTTTATTTATTAGATTTATACCCCGCCTCTCTTCACCCCAAGGGGGAACTCGAGGCGGTGAATATGTGCAAGAATATTTTGATTTGCCCATAAACAAGAGCTGATGGGACCATAAAATAGACAAAGTAATAGAAAATGAAAACGCTAAAATGCTCTGGGACTTTAGAATTCAAACAGACAAGCAGCTGCCATGTTACACCCCAGACTTAACAATTATTCACAACAAAGACAAAAGTTCTACATAGTGGACATTACATTGCCTGGATATGATAGAACAGAAGAGGAAGAACTGGAGAAAACCATAAAATACAGAGACCTGAAGTAGAATGACTGTGACAAAAGAAAGAAAATATAACTCAATAGAAACAGGTGCCTTGGGGGCAGGTCCAAAATATCTGAAGCATCATTTGAACACCATTTAGAGCCACGGTGGTGCAGTGGTTAGAATGCAGTAGTGTAGGCTACTTCTGCTGACTGCCCAGCTGCTTGCAATTTGGCAGTTCGAATCTCACCCAGCTCAAGGTTGACTCAGCCTTCCATCCTTCTGAGATCGGTAAAATGAGGACCCAGATTGTGGGGGGTCCTCAGAGAGAGAGCTGTAAAGCACTATGAAGCAGTTTATAAGTCTAAGTGCTTTTGCTATCAGCACTGATAAAGCATTGACTCAATTGTAAAAACAGCTTTACTTGGAAAAACTTACATTCTACCATGATACCTTAAACACCATAAAACAACAACATGCACCTATCCCAGGACCTTGGGAAGGAACCAATAGGTAGACAAAAATACCAGATCCAGTCTAAGCATCTGGCTTACTGTGTGACCAACTATAATAATAATGATACCTTGCTGCCCTCAGGTGTGATGGTGGATGCTGCCTATAAACAACAATGAGATAAGATGTTTTTGCAAATCCAGTCATCTTCCATATTGTTAGAACTGAATAAGCATCCATTTTGGTCTTTGCTTCTGCTGGAAATGTGATGTATTCCATTTGCATCTCAATAATTTATAGGTTCACTGACATGCACATCACAGAGATATTGCACATCCAGAGATAATTAGGAAAAAAATTGAAGGACATCTCAGAAAATAAATAGTTATTTACTTTGTTTTTTAAAAAGTATTGTTTTATCATAGAAAATAAAATACAAAACAGTGGTATATTTATATAGCACTAAGTACATTAGAGTATAGTACTGTAGACTGAAACCAGCAGCAATCAATATGTAGCAGCAACAATATTGACTGTTGCAGTTTTCCAACCATATGCAACTCTTGGATGAATTTCTCAAATCTCAGTGAAAAAAATCCCAATGAACAGTAGTTAGCTGCAAAGAGATAATTTTGTTGTAACTTGCATTCACCTGATTGTTTTGTAAATCAAATTGTGTAACGTGACCTTAAATTAACATTGTCTCAACAACACTTGTTGATGTAATGAACTAAAGAAAGCATGAAAATCAGAGTTATCAATATAGTCTAATAATTAACTAGTCTTTAAGCCCTTCCAGACTTTGGTGCCTTTCATGTCTACAGCTCTCAGCTCAGCTTTCGTGGCGGTGAAAGTAAAAGAAGTTATCATGTACAAAAACGAAGATCCATGACTTTTTTCTCAACTACTTGTCCATCACTCCCACCTTACTGGCCTTCCGTAAAGCCACTAAGACCTGGCTCTGGCGGAAGGCCTGGAATTAATGTACCCTCCCCCTTGGATGACTGCTGATTGTGTGATTGTATTTAGAAATTGTTTTTATTGTATATCATTGTGTTTTATTGTTGTTAGCAGCCTCGAGTTCCCCTTGACTGGGGAAATAAGGCAGGGCATAAATCTAAATAAATAAATAAATAAATAAAGACACAGCTCAATAAGAAGGATTCTACAGAACACCTTCTCAAGTTTAAATTAACCATAAGGGACAGCAAGAACGAGGATAAAATGCAAGTGGAAGCTATCTAGGCAACACTTTCAATCTTAAACTGATCCTATAGAAAACCTTTTTTGGACTAATCAGATTAAATGCAATAATTGCGAAAGATGACAAGGGATAAGGCTGCCTTTCTCAGCCTGGCATTCTTCATCTGTGTAAGACAATAGCTGAATTATAACCAGCCTCTATAGGCAATGATTATCCTGGCTGCAGTTAATGGGAACTCTTATCCAGCATATCTAGAGAGCATTAAGTTGGGAAAGGATAGATTAAAGCAATACTCAGGTGCAAACTAAAATTCTTTTCTCTAGAAGGTTGTTCCCTGGAAAGGATCAATTTAAGTGTACTAGGGAAGATTTGTTTGTTTCCTATGAAGCAAAGGGAAATACTCTAGATCAGGGGTATCAAACACACAGCATCACATGACATATTGGGACTTCCCACCCTGCTAAACTGGGTGTGGGCGTGGCCAGCACGTGACGCATCCAGCCTGCAGCCTGTGAGTTTGACAGCCCTGCTCTAGATGTCCTAAAGTACTAAGGGTCCTAAAATTGCCCACAATTTTGAATAGACTGATATTTGTGAGCCTTTTCCAAAATTCTTATCGTGAAGCCTAAATAAATATATGCACATACTCAAATAAATATATGCACGTGCTCAAATAAAGCTTTCAATTCTATGTATACTTTAAAACTCCTAATTTATTTATGACATTGCTGCCTTTGACAAATATAACTATAGTATTTTCATACCCAGCAAAGAAATTCTGTTTTAATATCTAATAAGAACACTGGTAATGTAATCCCTTACCATCTCCCGTCTTCTTTCTTCCTCCCTCTCAGCTTCTTTTTCATATTCTCTAGCTTTCTTCCGTTCTCTGATTTCCCAGTTTTTAAGACGCTGAAACCACACAACATTTTCATTATTTCACTGTTTATCCAGGAATTGAAAAATAGTTCCATATTTCATTTTGGAAACAGCAAAATCATCCATGATTAACTTAAACCAAGTAAGTATGTATCACCCTCAGCTTTCCATTCCAGCAGAAAAAGAATGTACAAATTGTTACAAGAATATTGACAGCATATGCAGGAAATATACAGAAATTCATTCAAGGGAAATGATGTTGGATGATATTTAATATATAGGTCTGAATATAAATGATATCTAATATTTATCTTAGACCACATTCATAAGTGAAGTTTTCCTATTGAAAAGGAGCACTACCTTGGAAAACAGGTATCATGAGATATGGTATTATATTCTGCAATCCCTCCTTCCATTTGAATTAGGAACCTTTCAGCAACTCTTGTAAATACCTCTTGATAAGCTGCTTCCTTTTCCCGTAGTTTCCTTTCCAATTTGCGCCGTTCGTAGGCATCTTCTTCATCTTCTTCTCTATCTCTTTTCTTGTCCTTTTCTCGTTCCCGCTCCCGTTCTCTTTCCCTCTCCCGTTCTCTCTCCCGTTCCCTCTCCCGTTCTCTTTCCCGTTCTCTCTCTCTGTCTCTGCTTTTCTCTCTGTAGAAAACACAGCAACAAAGGAACACTTGGACCTGATTAAATTGTTTACACTCAAAAAACCCTCCAAAATAGCATTAAATATATTTAATTATTTAGAGAGCCCTATAACCAATAAGAAACTCAAACTTCTATCAAATCCAGCTATACATATCACAGGATCACACAAACTGTAGCAATTTCACCATTTAGAGTTAATATTTGTATGAAAATATTTTAGGTTAAATAAGAGGTTCAAGTGTGAATTCACAGAGAGAAAACTGTTGAGGAGAGACACACTAGCTGATCAGTTTTACATTCTCCCTAAGGTATAGGTAAATGTCAATGAATATCCCAGTTAAGTATCACATTGGACATTTGTTTTTGAATGGGCTTAGGGATGATTGAAATAGCCAGGCCGAAAGCCAATTAAGAGGAAGTTCCCAAATTATGTCACCAATCAACTGTGAATTGGAAAGAAAACTGAATCAAAAGAGGGACACAGATGATGGACATGTCAGACTACTAGGAACAGATGATGAGAAGAATTAGGAGAAAGAAGATTTAAGGAACAAAGAGTTAAATTTAGGGGAAATAGCTGTGACTGTCAACATAAACAGATCATGGGAAGCATTGTGGCTTGGCACAGCAAAGCCATAAGTCAATTTAGAATCTAAAGCTACAAAGCAGAATCTAAAGCTCCTAAGTTGAAACCTACGAAGAGCTGTAATTTTTAATATGACAGGAGTAGAAACTTATTAAATACATAACAGACAATAACCCAATTAGCTATATTTTAATTAAGTGTAAGATGTAACTTAACTAAATCTAATTATGGTTTTGTACACCCACAATATTTTTGGAATATATCTACAGCTCTTAACCTGGAAAAAGCTGTGCATACTTGATTGAGCTGGGAAGAACATCTAGTCCATTTATGAAATACCTATTTATACATTTCCGGCTATTTTTATTCTGTCTTGCCTATCCACTTCATGAATGACTATATGTTATGAAAAACCTTGAAAGGGAGATAGTAGTAGATCTTCCATTTCATTGGAAAGAAAAGTCTAGAAGATGAGAGAGATAGCAGAGATATACCTGATATCTTTCTTTTAAAGTGAATATTTTCTATTGTGATTTCACCCCTTTAATTTGCATTCTGTTTGATAACAAAATATACTTATCTTTCTGACTCTTAAATTCTGCCCCATTCCCATGTCAATACGAAGAAGAATGATAAATCATGATAAAGAATATTTATTTTAAAAGGAAGAGCAGTTTTTTTTTCTTATGTTAGGATAGAACAGAGGAAGGTCTTTCCCTACGCAAAGTGGTAGGATTCCTCATCCATTCTCCTCTTTAAAGAAATCAGGGATTGACCAGCACCTCCATTAGTTCTTTTCCATTTTTCAACAGAAAGGTAGACATTAGGCAAATCTTTGAACAATAAAAGTATATAGAAATCTGTTGAAATTCCATTCCCACAGAAAAATCAACAGTTCCGCATTGTATGGCTTTATCGACTGTGATGGTACCAAAGAGACAAGGTATCAAAGTGGGACTCAAGTCATAATACTTTATACATAATCTGCCATTATTTATTTATTAAATTTATTTTCTGACCATTTCATCATAAGGTGACTCTGGGTAGCTTACTGTGTTAAAAACAATAAAAGTATGCCATTTACTGTATGCATTTAGAATATTTGCTTTAAAACAGAAACATTACCAAATTATTAAGTCATTATCATTGCAAAATTCACCTAGATCTGCTCCGGTCTTTATTCCGGTCTGAGCTTCTTTCACGGTCTCTGTCTCGATCTCTTTCCCTGTCCCGGTCTCTGTCTTTAGTGCGGTCCCGATCTCTATCCCGTTCCCGCTCCCGTTCCTTCTCCTTCTCTCGTTCACGCTCCCTCTCCCTCTCTCTTTCACGCTCCCTTCTTTCTCTTTCACGTTCCCGTTCCCTCTCTCTTTCACGCCGTTCTTTTTCAATTTCTTGTCTTTCTTTCTCTTTTTTGCCTTTTTCCTCCTCCAAATTATAGAAACCAAAAGGATTTTCCAAGTTAGTTTGTAGCTAGATTCGGAAGCCCCACCCCACAATACTAAAATCTGGTAACAAGAATATCAAGATCACTGATAATTCAACACTTATATAGCTTGCTTTCAATTCATATGGTTGAAAACAAAGTTTTGCATTCATAAGGTAGATTTCGTGCAAGTTATTTACCTAGCAGGCCAGCAATCTCCAACCTTGAATAGAAAAGCAATGCTTGTCTCCTCCGTACTGATTATTACATGAATGCATTGCCTATAATAGTTCAGAGAATGAAAAATACTTTGACCCTAAACAAGATTACATTTTTATGTAGCAAAAACCATCCAATTCATAGACAATTTTGTGATATTAACAGAAGCTTATAGCTGATTATATCACATCTAGTCAAATGAAGTTTTTTCTCTCTAAAGTTGGAGAATAAAGCAATTTCTAATTTCATAATGGAGTATATGACTGTATGGTTCCAAACATCTTTACAATCACAATACTTGTACTGTGTTTAAAAAAAATCACTGATATGATTCTCATACAAAGGGTCTGCAGGAAGGAAAAGGTTGGAAATCACAAGATTAAAAAATTATATGTTACTGAATTTCTATAAAAGTACATTTCTTTATTGAAAAAGTCATCACTGCTACTAAACACCCATGAAGACAACAGAAAAATTAAATCTCATTAATAGATAAATCCATCCTTGGAAGCAATTGGTGTGGGTTAACTTACAGATGTTGTGCTAGGACATGGACCGCCAACACTGGATTAACCTTGCCTACAAGCTATATTTCTGGGAGGAAGAGCAAGTACATGGTTCACAAGTAAACCAAAAAAAAAAAAACATAAGCCAAATATCAGCCTGATGGATGCCAGAACTTTATGGGCATGATTCTTCCTTATGCAAGTGTTGTGCCTAGAGGGATGCCATAGAGCAGAGGTATCAAACTGGAGGCCTATGGGCCGGGTGTGTCACGTGCAGGCCACACCTGCCCCAACTCCATGAATGGGAAAACTCTCGTGTAACACCACGAGATGGCAACGTGACACTGCAAGTTTGACACCAATGCAATAGTGCATAACAGTATCCTTTTCCCACTTGTTCTCTCCTTGGTACACACATTTAATGTACAAGCTATTTTCAGAATGGAAGGCTTGCATATAGCTCTCATATTTCCATCCACTCTGCCCTCAATACTTGGTAAAGGAAATATTCAATTTATATTCTCTGAACAACTGAAGAAAATGGATGGGAAGATAAGAGGAATATATAAATTTCCCATTCTGAGGAATGGCCTGACTGAAAAGAAATCGAACTTTACTATTCCTTATGGAGAGCCCTCTATACAGGGACCCAGCACTAGTATAAGGAAGGATCACACCCTATGTGTAACTGATGCATTTTAAATAATGGAAAGAGCAAATTCATTCCTTTTGGCATCAATTTTACCATCAGCAAAATACCATATAAATTAGGACAACAAAATGTGCACATATTTCTCTCTTTCAACAAATAATTTAAAGCAATTTGAAAAACAATCTTACCTGTCAGATAGTGTTCTGGGGCACACTCATGGACCAGAGAACCCAAACAAGATCATAGTAATATAACTAAGAAACAAGAGATCAATATATCTAACCATGATGCTAAATAGTATTAAACATAAAATGCTGGCAAAATGGTGTTAGATACATTGAACTCACAAAGGAAAGGATATTTAAGAATGATAGAAAACAGCCATTGTAAGGAGGGAAAGATGAAAGTGCACAACATGTGGGAACATTACAATCTAATTTCTAAATGAAGTGCTCTTATATAATTTCATCAATTAGGGCATATTTATATATGCTGTATCATAGAACTTACCTCCAATTTTGTATACTTTTACAGAAAAGTTTAGATACTGGAATGGGCAATACTTACTTTATTTTTAGCTGTTCCAATATTTTAGATTATTTTAGTTGTTCCAATAAAATGCTATTGGTTATGCTGCTGGTCGTAATAAAAATCATCATCAAAATTTATCTGAACTTAAGATGCTCTTAAGAAAAAGAGCAACTTTAAATGACGGTCTTTAAGATGCCAGATAGTAAATCAACAGAGTTATTTCATACAAATTTGAATAGGCTGCTTCCATGTAAACAAAAAAATAAGGGGGTAAAAATGAAATGGAGAAAGAATTAAAGATATGCCGAAGTAATGAGCAAAGAGTATAGACAGAACAATAATAAAATCTTACCTTAAGTTCTCTTCAGACTCATCTGTGCTGTAAATGGACGCCCCCTGCAATGCTGACACCCTAACAGTCTGATTATTATTTTGTAAACTCTAACCAAAAAACATGCAAAGGTTCACTGTGCTCGCTAGCCAGCCCCTTTTTAATCATCCCACCCCATATATAAAATGGCCATTTTATATTAGAATTAATTTCATCTATTTCAAAAAGTAAATTAAAAATATTTTCCAATAAGATAAATCACAGGCAATAAATATGCCCAATTGCTTCTGAAACAGGAAGCACATTTTGCTTTTGTTTTTGAACCACATCATTTAATTGCATTTTATTTACTTGTTGGGGCTTGGAAATAAGACCATATTTCACTATGACTAGTTTCACACATCTTCGGAATACTTAGCCTCAGGTTCTCATTCCCAAGTAATATTGGAATATTGTGCATTGCCAACAACATATAACTATTTTGTACTTAAAAGTTAGAAATGCAAATAAGCATGACCTGTAACCAGAATGTACATTACCATTTTGTACCTTAATACCATTCAATGTTATTAGCAAACAGAGTTCTCACATCAGGAGTGAACATATTTACTGGCATGGAGTAATCCAGCCTTTATGCACAGTTATTATTCCATGAAAGCTAAACATCAAGATATACACTGCATGCATAGCTTGTACTTCTCCACCCTTGCACGACCCTCCCCAACCAGAACACATTAATAAATTCACATTATCAGAAACTTCTCTAGGTGGGAATCCTGAGGTAGAATTTGCTGTGCAAACACATTTCCAAGCCAGTTACCCCTTTGCATATTTTTCTGAGGGGGCATCCATAAATAATAAAAAAACAGAAGCTCATACTTACATCCTATTCCATGTTACTTTCCAAGCTGTGTTTTTCATCTTGCATTAGTCACCATATGATCTCTATCATAATGGTGGGGGTCAATGAATAGATTAGCTTTATGGGAATTTACAGTTCTTCCATGCATCTAAATTTTGGTAAAGTCTGATAAATAATACCTAATTTATTTCACCCCCATTCTCAATTCAGCTGCTAAATTTAATCTTAAATTTAAACTAAGCAATAGGGCTTAGTAATACAGCGAGTATGAATTATGTTTTACAATTAAATGACTATTATGGGAATCAAAATGTGTTTCAAAGGACAGCCCAATTTAGTTATTTGGTCTTATGTGTTATTTAGACACTTTGGGTTAATTTTAAAACAAGCAGAGTAGAAGGGTAATTTTTTAAAAATGTATTTGTGTTAAGAGAGAAGATTGCAATGCAGTAAGTAATATGAAAAAACTAACTAAAATATTAGACCACTGCAGTGAGAATGTTTAGATACACATTATTATTCCTGCTATAAAGATGAACAAATGATATGTAATGTCCTTGCAAATTTTCTAAAGGGTGAGGGAATTGAAACTGGGTTTTACAATAACCTAATTTTGCATAAGCTGCAAAAAGAAGTATATTACCTTGTGTGTATCTCTGAATTTACTAATCTCTCGGGATATAAGGTCCCTTTTATCTTCTTCCATTTCTATAGCATTTATATCCTCCTGTAAAGGAAAAAAAAGAGGTGGGGGACAGAACAAGAAATAAAATATTAAAATCCATGCACAAAGGAATGGGAGAACCAAAAGAAAAACTGAAGGTTAGATGTTTTGTACCAGTCTTGTAAGAGATAAATAAAGGGCTTCTTGCAGTACCAAACCTCACAGTCTGATGTTAAATGAATGAAAAAAAATTAGATGGACACGAGTCACAAATCTGGTAACTAGCAGTAAACATAGTCATTGTCAAAGCCTACAATGTAAACGAACCTTGGTGATGAGTGGATAAGGTATCAGTGGGGCCACTGGAAATCTGCGGAAAATCTGCGGAAAAATCCACGGAGATTTTTTTTTTAAAAAATAGATTGCACACTACTCTGGAAAAAAAACAATGTTCCGTATGTTGGTAGAACAAGCAATATTGTATTGCTGTGAATTTTGGTCTGACTCAGCAAAATTACGAAGAACCTCGCTAATTCTCCTTTTACTGATCTACTTTTCAGCAAAGGTTTTTGGGTGCAACCTCACCCAGTACTTCTCCATTTAAAATTGTAGCATACAATTTTAGTATTTTCATACTAAAGAAATCTTGCAAACTAAACTATGCTTGTTTACAAGTGGCCAGTGCCTTTTGCAATATTTTAAGCTTGATTTTGTACTTTACTCGCTAATTCGCAAAATTTAATGATCTCAAGGGGGTTCCCAAGTTACTGCAAATTAGCGAGGTTCCCCACATCTGAAATCAAGAGTCAGATTTGATTTGCCATTTGTTTCCCCACACTCACATTGTTCTCCCACATTATCCCTCATCTCATCTTTTCAACCATAGAACGGGCAAGGGAACCAAATGTGACCATAAGCATTCAATAAAGGAGACAAAAGTGCCTCTAACCCAACTTTACATGGCATACACCTCAATTTCTTTTCTCCCCCAACATATACAGAGCTTTAGTTCCACTTGCTAAGGGAGAAGGATGCACTTCCATCTTCTCAACAGATCACAAGTATTTAAAGTTCAACTATGTAAGCAATGTGCAATTTGAAATAATCCTAATCTAAACATTAGGAAATCACAATTAATGTAATGTGGGCTAACAAGAAGTGATTTTTATTAACATTTATCTTTTTCAGTACCATCTTAAGAGTTGCTGTATATTCAGAAATTAATCCACCAGGTGGATGAATTTTAGGGGAATGAGCATCTTTAAGGAACTAAGATAAAAACTTCAGCACAAGGCTTACTCAGATTACATGAAGACTAAACATAAAAGGAAAGCAAGAGGCAATGTGTAACAACTCTGATTGTTTTTGGTACTGATTTCAAACCCAATAGTGGTAAAAGAAAATTAAACTTAGTAAGAGGGCTGCAAATTCAACCCAAATCCCATCAGTTAATTCTAGTTGTGACTGAGTTATAAGTCAAGCATGCAAATATTTGCAAAGTACTTTCTCCCAGAGTGAATTTTATTTTTAATCCAATTATGACTAGGTTTTTCCACAGAAGGTGGAATATGGCATTCTGTGCCATACGTTAACATTTTAAAAAATCTGGAAGTCAAGTGGCTTAATTGCCAAATAATAACAAACCATTTTATAACAGCATAGCTTTTCCCCAAGAATAACAAACAGCTTCTCACTTATGTGCACAAACATAATCAAAACAGGACATCAAAGAAGGTACGTTGTGATTATGACATCAGCGTGAACCCCTATGGCCCAGACCTTTTGGGCTTTTAAAATAACAAATGTTAATAGGCAGGACTTTTGTTTAAGATGTCAAAACACCTCTCCACCATAAAGAACAATCATCAATGATTTCAATAAATGAATTTTGAAGGGATGAAAGGCTGAATCAAACCTGCAGCTCCAAGTCTGGGCATTCAACCCTTGTGTATACACACCTACATCATCCACAGGTTTGGCATTTAGAACTGATTTAATTTCAGAATGAAACATGTAAGTGCTGCTAACATCAAGGCTTGTTGATTTGTGGTTTCATCAGATGCTTTGAACTAATGTATGGCACAAGGTTTGGCCCTTATTATAAGGAGAGATGAAGTAAATCTGTTTGTGTCCAAAATCAAAACACATACGTCCTCCTTCTTTTCCTTTTTCTTCTTCCTGGGATGAGAATCAGACTCTTGAGAGGGGGCATTGAGCTCGCTGGAATATTCCCGAATTAACACTTCAATTGCCCCTTTAATTAGCTGGTCTCTTCTCTTTGCTTCTTCATCCAGGGCTTCATCATCATCGGCTGCAGATTCTGGCCTGGAGTTCTAAGAAACAATACAAACAAATAATGTCATCACTGAAATGGCAAACAAACAAAACTTCTATATTTTTACCCTCTTAATTCCCCTACATAGCTAAGGCAACATAATCATTATCAATACAGGTAGTCTTCAACTTGCAACAGTTCATTTAGTGACCATTCAAAGTTACAACGGCACTGAAAAAAGTGACTTATTACTTTTTCACACCTACAACCACTGTAGCATCCCCATGGTCACATGATCAAAATTCAGATGTTTGGCAACTGGTTCATATTTACGCAGTGTCCTGGGGTCATATGATCAGCTTTTGTGACCTTCTGACAAGCAAAGTCAATGGAGAATCCAGATTCACTTAACAACCATGTTACTAACTTAACAAACATGTTGATTCACTTAACAACTATGGCAAGAAAAGTTGTAAAATGGGGCAAACTCACTTAACAAATGTTTCACTTAGCAACATGGATTTTGAGCTCAATTGTGGTTGTAACTTGAGGACTACCTGTATTGCATCAAAACTATCAAGCAATGAACATGAATGAAACAATATCTGCTGGAATTACTAAAAACATAGTTACCATTCCCCTATCAATCTCATGTGCTGGCTTTTCCTTTACAAAAAGTCAGATGTGGGAGTCTTTATGGGATGGATGTTGCTACCTCAAGGTTTTCCTGTGGAAAGTTAAATGTATCCTTAGATGCCACTGTCCAAAACTGAATCAGTGTTCTTTGGTGAGTGAGGCAGCAAAGGCCAAAGGAGTTGTTCATAACTGGGCATGAAAATCTAACATGCCACACAGCTGCAAAACAAGTGCTTGATTCCTCACAATATCAGAAATTAATGGCAGTGCTGCACATCTACTCAGATGATCTTATTAACTTTGCAGCTTGAGGACTGTGAGAGAGATGCTGCTTTTTATCTTCCCTCCTCACAGAAAACACGCATACTGAAACTTTGCAAAAACTCTTTTAATTAAAGAAACTTATGCCCTATAAAGTATACACTCTGAAAACAAGATTAAGCGGAATGCATTTGCTTAATCTTTACATGCGGCAAATAATGTAATTTCTCTGTATATTGTATAATCCAAATTAATATAGGTAGTTCTCAACTTACAATCATTCATTTAGTAAACATGTGAGGTTACAACGGCACTAAAAACATGACTTATGAGTGTTTTTCACACTTATGACCACTGTAGTATCCCCATGGTCACATGATCAAAATTCGGACTCTTGGCAACTGGCTCATATTTATGACAGTTACAGTGCCCTAGGGTCATGTGATCACCTTTTGCAACTTTCTGACAAGTAAAGTCAACGGGGAAGCCAAAGTCACTTAACAAGTGTGTTTCCAACTTAACAAAACCAGTGATTCACTTAACTGTGGGAAGGTCTTAAAATGCGGCAAAACTCACTTAACAACTATCTTGATTAGCAACAGAAATGTTGGGCTCAATTGTGGTCTTAAGTCGAGTACCACCTGACTAGTCCAACACTATTTTAATAAAACAGAAATTACAGAAACGGTTTCATATGAACCTTGTCACATGGCTTGAGCTTTAATTTTAAATTTATAAAAGCTGATTTCCAAACAATGTGTAATCATAGCACACATTAATAAATTTGATGTTATGTACATTTAATTTATTTGTATTCTATTGCATATTGTCTCTAAACATTGCTAAAATATAATTTCCAAGACAGTTATATAACACCTGGAACAAGTCTCCCTGTTCTTCCTTCAACTTACATTATTTTAGTTTTTAAAACATTTAACACATTCTAACATTTTTAATGAGATTGCTTATAATGACTACAAATATAAAAAACTAAATTAATCAATTTAATTTTTTCAATAATTCCTCATAAACAGCCAGCACATGTTCATATTCCTAAAGATGGCAATGCAATCCTAATAGCAAACAAAACCTGATTATGAAGAGAAATGTATTTATTAAATTAATGTCTATATTAATTTTAAAGAAATATTGTGCCCCATTCAATATTCTTTAAATGCTATCCCAAATTCTTTAAAATAAAGAGCAACAAGTGACTGGTGAGCTTAAAAAAACTACTGCTAAACTTTTCTTTCGAGAGAAAAACCAAAGTGACTCTCACCTTAAATTCCAAGACAGTTTATCCAGTGAAATGCCAGGTGAAGAAACAAAGAACAGAAAAAGGAAAGTCTCACTAAGCAGCAGTAGCTAAGATTCAAGGGAAGGAGGGAAGGGATTACAGCTGACAGAGAAGCTGTCATATTAACAACAGCTTGAAAAGAACTAATGGAGGGTATTGGATAGGTGACATTAAAATAATTTTGCAAAGTGGAAGGGCTATTCAGAACTAATTTGATTAACTCTTCCATAGTTTTAAAAATAACTGTATGCTATAACTCATCAAAACAAAAGGCTTAAAATCTTACTGAAATATCAATATTTTCCTTTTATTCAGGATTACATGAAATGCATGAGTTTTTGAAGGTAACAGAAATGAAAATAGAGGTGGTCCTCATTTAGCAACTGCAAGTGGTTCTGGCAAATGGCTGCTAAGCAAACCATTTGATTGAGAAAGATGCTGCGAAGATCTTTGGTTGCTGCTACTTTAGATAAAGTTCTCACATGGAGCTCTGCCAGTATTACTCTCCAAAGTTTGTTCTTGTCAGGCACAAACATTTGGCTGTAAGTGCACATATTGGTCAGAAAATGATTTTTAAACTATCATTTATTATATAATTTATGAATGGTCACTTATCAAGGCAGTTGCTAAACAAGGACTTGCTCTATGAGCTTTCACAACTTCCAAAAGAAAATTTCTTGACTTGTCATAATGGCACAAGCTATTATTTAGATTAACATTGACTAGCTGATTGTGCTGGCCTGATACTTCATATATACATTGCCCGGAAGTCAATGATAAATCTGCATGTATAAAATTAAATTCCTTAAACAAAGAATATATGTGATCTCTTTTTCCTAAATAGTAAAATAATTATGTCAAAACACTGGGACAACAATCGTATTCAAAAGGGCATAAACATGGGAAGATACCCCACAACTTCCAAATGCAAATCCCTAACATACATTCACGTTTGTAAGGTAAAAAATAAAATCCGTAACATTTAGCAAATGTTACAGAATTTATTATAGCTCCTGATCATGAAAACTGGAAAACAAAGAAGTACTGTGAATCTTAATCTACAAAAGAATCATAAACTCAATGCAACAGACTGAACAGAAACAAAGCAACAAAAGAGGTATAGGGAAAGTATGTCAATTATTTTATAAGTTTTATAAGTTTCTTAATTTGTATACATACCCCATTGGACGCCCTCTTTTTTGCTTTCCATTCATCCAGCTGAGCCTTTGTTTTGGCATCAACTTTAACAAGTAGCTTTTTTTCTCCAATCTGGAGATCATGTAGCAATCTCAGTGCACGTAGTGTGGATTCGGGTTCTTTATATTCACAAAATCCAAAAGCTAGAAATAATTGAGAATTGAGAATATAAATTTAGAAGCCATACAGGCAAATAACTGAACTGCAATAATAGATTTCAAATTGACGTAATGATTTATGTTGTTACAACTTGATGATTATTATAAAGATAGGAACTAGAACAGCTGAAATATTGTCACCAATTTGATGGTACTAAGACAAACCACTGAAGACCACAGCATTGTGCGAATACAGTTCAATAAGCCAACTGCAATTATCGAATAAGACCTCCTATTATCATGTTTCTTTCTCACTACTATTGACAGTGAGGACTGAAAGCCTTTCCCTCTGCCTTTTGATCAATTTTTAACATTCCCTGCTTCCTTCAAATTTTACATACTGTTTTATATGCTTTTAATATTTTATTGTACACTGTCCAGAGTCCCTTTGTGAGGGAGATGGGCACTTCTTAAATATGACAAATAAATAAATAAATAAAATATGAGAACATTTATTAACAAACCTTGTATGTTTATACATATGAATTTATACATATATAGATGTGTTTATGTATACACATATAAAAACAAGAAATGCACATACCTTGGAGTTTTCCAGATGCTCCTTGAACTCTCTTCCAACTCAAAACCAACCCACATTTCTGAAAAACATTGTTTAAAAAAGCGTAAATTTTATTTATTTATTTATTTATTTATTTATTTATTTAAACTTGTATCCTGCCTTTCTTCCCCAGTCAAGGGGAACACAAGACGGCATCAAGGGGAATCATTGGTCGACTATGGTGAATATGTATTATAAGAAGAAAATAGCCTTCCGTAAGTAGTTTTATTTTTAAGGAATGCCATCTAGATTAATTCCTGTTAACGATTAATACATTTAATTATTATACAAAGAAGATAGGGATCCCTGAATTATGGATTTGGGCAGTTACTAAGAGTACCATGAACTGCAAGAATCAGTCAATCCTGGTCCAAAAAAGACTTAATGCTCTTTCAAGACAACCAGAAAGCAAAAACTCACATATTTTGAGAATATTGCGCATAGGCTGATGTAGGAAAAATGACTATAATTAGCAAGGTAGAAAGATGACAAAAGGTGGATTACAAGATTATTCTTGAAACAGTCACATCTGATTGCTGAAACATTTATCCACATGGTCACCAGAAAACAAGTGTCTTGACAACACTTAACAATTAGCAACTATTTGGCTAATGCAGCACATGATAATATTGGGTATTCCATATACTTTGAACTGTAATTACTACTATCATTTATCAATGGCCGTGCCAATTAAGGTTCACAAAAACTAGCATCTAAAATATTTGAAAGGCACCAAGTCCTCCACACCTACATGGTATTTTCTGAGTATACAGAAAATAAAGATGAACTTTTCACTGTCATATGAAGCCGAGATGAAAAATTCTTCACAGAAATCAAATGCCATAAGTTGCAAGTTTAAATCTTGGTCAATGGAGCATTTTAGATCAGTACACAAGTATAACAAAATAGATAATGTCAAAATATCAGAATTAAGATCTGCAGGATTAAGTTCTAATACAATTATGTTACTTACAGCAAGAAGCTGTCGTATAAGCATGTCTGATGCCTTTTCAGATATGTTGCCTACAAAGACAGTGGTGGTGGGGCCACTGTTTTCATCATTTTCTTTGTTCTTTAGACCTGGATGTTCCTTTCTAATACCCATGTGTTTCCCAACCATCGACACTGTAGTTGGAACCAAGACCTGAAAATAAAGGGATTCCTACTGTTAAATTTCAGAGAGGAAAAACTCTTATTGAATCTTCATTAGAAGAAAAAGTCCAGAAATATAGAAGAACCACATTATTTAACATATCAACAAAATGGTCAAATAACTTAAAATAATACATTACTGAACACAAATGCTATATACTGTATATACTCTAGTATAAGCCTAGTTTTTCAGCACCCAAAATATGCTGAAAAAGTCAACCTCGGCTTATACTCGGGTCAAAGAAAAAA
>JANHGC010010576.1:31363-42537 GCA_027560395.1 Boaedon fuliginosus | reverse complement strand
CAATAAGTTTTTCCAGTTTTCATAGGTGAAGTTAGGTACCTCGGCTTATATTCGGGTCGGCTTATACTCGAGTATATACGGTAAATCCTAAGTCACATTTACTTTGAAGATCAGTATTAATTTTGCCTGAATTGCTTTCTCTACAACAGAGATTTCATGCAATTTTTTTCAGATGATTCTGCAAGAATCAAACTGCATACAAAAATAATCCAAATGGGAAATTATATAGAAATTCAGAATATTTCTATTTAAAGTTATAAATTTTTAATAATCTACATATATTGCTTCATATTTAAAATGCCACTTGAGAGGAATAACTTTCCTTAAAATTTATAAGTATTAATTAAAATAGAGATGATCATTTTTTCAAAAACTTGGCAGCAACTTTTTGAAAAGCTATTATGTCGGCTCCCTGGATTGCACCCAATTATGTAATAGGTTCAGTATTTGCTTTGCCCCTCCATTTTGGGGATTTGAAATGTTTGGAGTAGCAAAGTGTATTTTAAAGTTAGTGAATCTTTTATGCACTTTTTGATATAAAGTTTTCCCACCAAATTTTAGCACAGGATTGGGGAGTGCTCCAACAGCCATAAAATTGCCCATCCCTGTGATCCAACAACTGAATGGTCTTTTGGAAATGGAGATCAGCACAAATACAATTTTCTTTACAAGGATTTTTTAAAAAAGTTTTGGAGCATGCCAATTAAGAAATTCCATTTCTTCCTCTTTATTGTAAAACCCTTTCCCTCTTGGCTTCAGCCATGATTATTGGGGCAATGGTAATTATCATTCAAATTAGCAACGATCCCAAGACATTTTTGCAAATAATAATCAAAGTTAGATTTAGTTAGGTTTAACCTATTTTAAAACATGACAGAGTTGAAGCAGTTTTTCAAAGAAAGGGAAGTCCTGTGTTCCTGAATATGACCCTAAGTTTATAAAATATGGGCGACTACTATACTGATCAATCTTTAATGATCACTTAAATTTTTTTTTTAAGTATACGGCCATACATAGCCAGGGAAGTCTACAATGCTTTTTACCACAGAGTAGTTCTGGCAGCCTAAGATTGCTAGTTCATTTTGTTCATACATGCGTGCTATCCATGGTACACTATAGCCGGTGATCTAGCTTTGCACCAGCTGGCTAGCAGTGTTCAATATTTTTGTAACTGATTACTATTAATTGCTATTACTTCTGTTAGACACTAATGATATTTTGAAAGATGACATAAAAGTAATCAAATCTTGAATTTATTTTCATAAAGTTCACACAAGTTATATTTTATATTATGCTTACCGTTGGTGCAGGAGCCATAATACCCATTGGCACAGGAATCATTGGTGTTCCTGTGAAAAGTGATTGTGTTAACAGTTTATGTTAAAAGTTCAACCACAATTTTAAAACATCTACTAAACAGAAATGCAAGAAAACTTTATGTATAAATATTTTCCTTATTAACTTACCCAATGCAGCTATATTTAGTTATTTGTAATTTAAAATATTTATTAATTCATGATGGAAAAATGAGGCTAATTTGATGAGTTTCTGACATAACTTACCAGGAGGTACAGGTGGAGGAAAACCTGGGAACTGTGGAGGTGGAATTCCAGGTGGAAGGGTTGGGATTCCCATCGGGGGACGGTTTAAGTGAGGTGGAAAAGACATTTTAACAAGAACCTAAAAAAAGCAGAGAACAATCAGATTCAGAATCTTTTGAAATGTCCATTACTGAGTATTTACAGAGAATCTCCTATGAAAGTTATCTCCATATTCCTCCTTTGAGGATACTAATGTGTGAAGAAATATTAATTTAAATAAGATAAACAGAAATAACAACTCTTCTGGCCTTACTATAAAATAAATAAGAGAACCCTAAGAAAGTGAATTCAGGGCTTTGCTATTTTACATGAATAATAACATTCATAAAATGTATATATTGAAATAGTAGCTTGGATCAAGATCTGTATTGGCTCAAATATTTATACTTTCAAAAAGTTCATAATATTCCAGTGCATGGGCCATCTGGAGCACAAATTATACCTCCAAATGCTCTCTCTGAGACCTGCTGAGTTTCCAGTTTCTGGAAAGGAGTTTTTCTTCACAGAATCTAGTACTGTAAGGCAGAGATGAAGTCACACCTCACTTGCAGAATACTGACAGAGGTCTTTCTCAGCATAATTACCTCAAACTGACATCAAGGAAAAACATTTTTGCTCTAATGTTCACTTCTGACTCCTGTCAAATAAACCATGATGGTAGCAAAGGAATCCGATTTAATTTAAAACTTTGAAAAGGAGAATTTAGTGTATTATAGAATAAAATAACAGAACTGAAATGTATCCTTAAAAAGATCTTCCCAATGTGCCAAAGATTAAATATAAAAAGATACCAAATAAAAGTGGGATCACTTGAACAAAACAACAAAGTACTTTGGAAATATAAAACATAAGGAAATTAAAGCAACATAGAACTTATCATTTAAAATTTACAAAGCTTCAGCCATCTTAAACTTCTTAAAATGTTCTTTTATCATTGTAATAAATTATCCAAAGTAATTACAACAGTTTAGTGCAAGATGCATTTGATAAAAGTTCATACAGAATGTTATTTTCAGCTCTCTTAGGGTCCAATTCAGCAGTGGCTTATTGGACAAAACCAGATAGTTTTCTGCAACTGAAAAATAATACCTCTTTAAGCATTCTTATCAAGTAATGTAGCTTTTTGACTATACTAGAAAATGTGTCTGCCTGTTATAAAATCTCCTCAAATTTCTGTAAAAACGATTTATTCTAAATTATTTAGGGCCGGCAATCAATAATCATTTGTTTAATTTAATTCGTGCACAGTGCACGTTTGACAGGCGAACCAGTAGGAACCCACCCCTAGATACAGAAGACAATCTTCTGTAATACAGGTAGTCCTCGACTTACAATCACAATTTAAACAATTTCTATTGTTTAGTGGGACATTGTGTTTTGCCTCATTTTATAACTTTTCTTGCAGAGTTTTTAACTGAATCACTGCAGTTGTTAGTAACAGTTAAGCGAGTCTGGCTTCCCCATTGACTTTGCTTATCAGAAGGTACAAAAGAGGGTCACATGATCCTGGGACACTGCAACCATCATAAACATAAAGCAATTGCCAAGCATCTGAATTTCGATCTTGCGGTCCTGGAGATGCTGCAATGGTCGTATGAAAAACAGCCACCAGTCAGTTTTATCAGTGCCATTGTAACTTCAAATGGTCACTAAATGAACTGTTATAAATCAAGGACTATGCTGCAGTCTTCTTTCAACTAGGATTTGGACATGATTGGTTAATAGGCCTTTTCTTTAGCAGCCCTGCATTTGTGAACAGGCTCAATGGGTTCAAATGCCTGGTATCCACTGCCATGACTTTCTGATACTAAATAATGTGTGTTCCATTTATTTATTTGTTAATTTTTTTTCTGTTCATCTCGCTCCAAGGTGATTCAGGGTAACTTCCAACGTTTCTTCAAATATGTCTATCTTGAGATATTTTCTTTTTGCTGTTTACAGAGCTGGAGTTTTTATTTATGCTATTTTCTGGATTATTATTATTTGCTGCAATCTTATAACTAAGCACTCTTCTTGTAACCATGGTGCATATGCAACTACAAGGAGTTCTGTATAGGTCAGAAGCAAGGGAATGAAATATGGTCACACCACTTTTAAAGGTCTACTTAGCTTCTAGGTCAGAAGTGCCCTTCTACCTACCCAATATGTACACAGTGCAGTGAAATGGTGGAGGAAGAATGGAAATCATTCTCTCCTTCCTCCAGCATTTCCAATTGGTTCCTGAACTGATTGCACACACTGTCTTTTGCATATTTAACTTGGAAACATGGACTGGAGACAAAACAAATTGATATCCACCATTCTAATTGACAACAAAACCATAGAGCATCCACCTTTAGATGCTAGTCTACTATAATTCTATATAGATTGGACACACTGGAAATAGTCAGCTGCCAGAAGTGGAAAGGAATATGTTGTTGGTCTGCTGTGTATCTGTGCTAGTTGTGCTAAAGATTCTTCTACATAGGTTAGGGAAACAGTCTTGTAGATGAGATATTGCATATTCTATGAATTTGCTGAATTTTTGACTTGCTTTTATTTTCTGATAGGGGATGATAAAGAAGAGATTAATGCTCTTTGTTAGGGCATTTAAAAAGCAAGATATTAAAACATTTTGCAAGACAGAACCTTTTTTGTGCTTATTGACAATAATTTTTTTTTTGCTCAGATTTAAGTTTATGTAATCCGTTTTAAATGATTTTGTAGAATTGCAAAATTAAACAAAATAAATCAATCAAAAAGAGCTTCATCCCTTCATTCTTATATTCAAAAGCAGATTAGATGAGGCTATAATTCTATATTTATTTGAAAACATCTTTCACTTAATTTATTTTCACATAAAAAGTAAGCTGAAGTCAGATTATTAAAATTCCAAAGTTTAAGAACAGAAAAATGAAAGCATCTAATTATTTTATGTGATTATAAGTACCGGTATCAGTTATGAAACATGCTTTAGACAGTCCTATTTTAGTTTTTCCAATTATGGTATTTCCAAAACAAAGTTTCAAAAGGCAAATTTAAGTGGTTTTATGTTAAGAAATTAAGAATAATTTAATCAAGCAAAATATAACAGATAAAATGAAGAATAATCAATAAAGAGATGCTGGACAATTTCTGATCCATGAAAGATTGCTGAAGGGAATCAGCTTAATTCAGCAACAGAAGGGGTCATTTCATAAGTAAAGAAGAAAAGACTGACCAAATAATATTTTTAAAAATCTAAAATTAGGAAATAAACGAAACTTCTGTAGATGAAAATATGAAAAATGAATATCCAGCAAAAAGAAAAATAGCAGCAAACAAAAGGAAGATGTAAGGAAGAGAATCCTTCTTCCAATTGTGTAAAAATAAGAAAAAAAAGAAATCCAAACAACTGGATGAAACCAAACACTGACCTACAACATAGTTGTCCAAAAACTATATTAAACAATATAGAACATTATTTAATGTATCATTATGGTCTTACTAATGAGCAAAATACTTCTGAAATAATTCAATTGATTCAACTATATTCATCAGTTGTTCCTCTCAGAATCTAACTGTTCCCAAGTAATTATTGTAACTATATAAGGAAATAACAGAAGTTAGTGTTCAGTGGCATTTTCAAGAACAGGTAGTACTTTATTAATTAATTGTTCTGGTTTGGTTACTTTGATATAATGATAAAATCTATGGAATATTTACACAAATTCTAAAATTAACACAGCACACGTTTTTTTCCTTAAAACTATAAAACAGAATAGAGAAAAACATAAGTTATTTCAAGAATCACATGACTGGACATTATAAATACTTTTGTTTCCACATGGAGACCACCTTTGAACTTCATGCTTGATGTGGAGAACAATGAAACTCTGACTTTGGGTTTTACTGATTAGACTGATAGATCTCTATAGAAATGGCTTGTTCATATTATTATGAAAAAGCAAAAAGTTGTGATTTGATGTTAATTTATTTATTGGATTTATATCCCGCCTCTCTTCACCCCTTCCAGGGGAACTCGAGGCGGCAATGCCTTGTTTTACTATATCAGAGTTGGAAGTCTTCTTTTTCTTACCTTTCCTCACGTCTCCTTCCTCTTTTCCACTGCTTTCCTATTTACTTTGTATTTTACATTACTTTATAACTCAATAAAAATGTTAATGCAGAAAGAACATTATAAAAAAAATGTTATGACTTTAACAAATATCAAGCACGCATAGAGAAGTTGCCAAAGAAGAGTCCCTGAATTTCAAATAACTATTAAAAAGATAGACAGTTTACAATATGGTGTTGTACAACAACAAATTAAAATACATTAAAAAGTCATTCTTAAAATTTAAAACAAACATTAAAAATGAAAAACTTATGGCAAAGTAATTATCAGCTGCAGCTATTATAACCCATTATAAGTTTTCACTGGTCCCCTGGGAGACAGCTTGGTAACAAAACCAAGCTTTGAGGGACCTCCTGAACATTAACAGGAATGGAGCCTCACCTCACTTTGGGACTGGGAGAATGCCTACCTCCTGGTACCCAGCAAGTGTAAATCCCTAGCAGAAAAGAACCCACAGCCGGGAATTCTCTACCACTCAGAGGGACAGGCAGATGTAATAGGGGGGAGGCGGTCTCTCAGATAAGGGCTTTAAAGCACTTTGAATTGGACCCAGAAGCAAAGTGGCAACATATGCAGCTTGTGGAACAGAGGTACAACATGTGGTGTTCTGGAAACACATATCCTGCACCTGAAGCTTCCAGATACTCGTCAAGGGCAGCCCCATGTAAAGTGTATTACTCTATGGTAGTCCAATGGGGAGGCATGAGTGACTGTGGACAGAGCCTTCTGATCTAGGAACTGGCGCACAAGACTGTGTAAAGGCCCGCCTAGCCACAACTGCCACCTTCTTTTCTTTAATTGATGGCATCTTGACTGAAGCAAGGAGAGAAAAGCAAGAGAAAGAAACTACATCCAGCACCTAAAACTTGAAATACAATAAAGCGGCTAACAGGCTATGGATAACCACATTTCAAAGCTAAACACAAAAGATGCACTTAAAGTCAACTTACCACCTGTCTTTCTGAGATTATCTCCTCATATCTTCTCATTACCTTACCATCTGTTTTTCTGAGATTACCTTCTCTTTTCTGGATTACAAATTTAATTCGTTTAGATTTCATTTCAGGTAAATATTTTGGGGCTTAGAGCACATATTTAATACCATTTTTTTCAGGGCAATCCCCCTTAAAAAAAGTCACTTTGGCTTATATTTCAGATATAAATGAATATAAGATTACAAATGTATTTAAAAAGGTCTGCAGAAGACGGCAGATCCATAAAAATAAACGCATGGCCCCGTGGTGCTTTTCAGGGATGATTAATCGCTACTTAAAAACGGTCGTGCTTGATCCTACGCCACACGAGCCTTCCTTCCACGGCTCTACAAAACCTTCCATTTTCAAGAAACGCCGAAGGTGATAAAAACGAGCCCTTCGTACCGTTTTATAAATGAGCTGCTTTCCGAAAAACAATTGCCGGACCGCAAAAAGCTCCTCGAAGGATCCTTTTGGATTCTCTGAGACTAGTAGTTGTTTTTTTAATTAAAAAAAACCGCTCGTAATTCGTTTATTAGTTTTTGTTTTTATAAAAAAAACACCCTCGTGTTTTAAAAGATCTCTGAGGGCTGCTTCGCCATGAGTCCCTCACACACGCAATTCACCTCTCGATGCTGCGCTCGTCAAGCGCCCGAGGTTACTGCATGCGAGCGAGCCAACGAGGATGGCTGGCTCGGGGAACAGCGACTCCGAACTCGAGGCTCTCGGGCCTCGACAGAGTGGCCTCCGGTATCGCCCCTACCGCCTTCGTCTCCCCGCATCCCTCACCATGGAGCACGATGCTTTAAAAGAAAAAGGGAGCCATCCAAATCTTGTCTTCCACCCCACCCCCAAAGCGTCATAACCCTCCCTGAAAAGCTCCGAAAGGGCCACCCTTCAGCCCACCACCCTTCCCGATGGGCTCCCGACATAGGTGCCCCAAGTGGCCCAAACCCCCCCCAACCCTCCTCGGTCCCGCCTCTTTATCCCTAACGATAAGCTGCACGGGTATTGCCCCTCTCTCTCACCGAAAACAGCGGCCGAACACAACAGGCCCGACAGCCTCCACTCTTCTCGACCCGGCAAAGGAAACTAGGCCGCAAACGCGCCACTCACAGCCACAGGCGCCGTCGCGTTACGCGGGATGGTCACGTGAGCAACTCCCCCGCCCCCCGCAAAACTCGGCTTTCCGCCAAAGACCGCCTAGCGCCGCATTCGTTTTGATCATGGAGAGGTAGATGTATAGTCCTAGAGGTATTTCGAGAAACGGGCACCTCTAGGAATTGTTCTGAGTCTGCGCATGTCGTCTGTCCTCTCTCCCGGCGCTGTGGTTGTTCCATTGGAAGAAGCGGTCTTGGGGAGAGGCTCTGATTTCTTTTTGACTTAGAAACATTTCTTCCGGGTTCCGCTTTAAAAGAATCTAACATGTTAACAAATATGAATTGGAAAAAATACTGGCAAAGAGATACAGAAAATTCTTAACTCGGTGTTGATGGGTTTTACAGAGTAGATTATGCCCCCCTAATTTTTAGAAGCATTAAATGCCAAGAGGGAAAGAGGAGTCGTTTTTACTGTCTCGCAGTTGTTATTTTTCCTCCCTCTGCTCTACTTTTGAATCGGATTTTTGCCTTAAACAATGAGGACAAACGATGGTGCAAGGTTGAACACAGTAAAATGATAACTGCTTTCCTGTGTTATTATACAGGTAGTTCTCGACTTACAACAGTTCATTTAGGGACTGTTCAAAGTTACAACGGTAATGAAAAAAGTGGCTTATGACCGTTCTTCACAGTTTACAGTTTTTCCAGCATCCCCATGATCATTTGATCAAAATTCAGATGCTTAGCAACTGGCTCACATTTATAATGGTTGCAGGTCATGCAATCCCCTTTTTGTGATCTGACAAGCAAAGTCAATGGAGAAGCCAGATTCACATAACAACCGTGTGATAAACTTAACAATTGCAGTGATTCACTTAATTGTGGCAAGAAAGGTTGCAAAATGGGGCAAAACTCACTTTAAAAACTCTTGAGTAACAGAAATTTAGGGCTCAGTTGAGGTCGTAAGTCAAAGACTAACTGTACAATATAAAGTTTAGGAAGTACAAAAGAATGCTGCAAGGATTTTGTCTCCTGTATTTGTTGTGGAGCATCAATATTTCTTAGGAGTAATTAGCGTGGAATTCTATCTTGTGGTCTGCTTAATTGCTACCATAGCAAGTGCTAAGCTGCTGTATATTTCATGACTGCTGGCTTCTTTTCTGTTGATAGTCAATTCTAAAAGGTAGAAGCTAATCACCATTTTAATATCTTCATTGTTGATTCTGGTAGCTATCCCTGTTATGATCAATTGGTATTCTTGATATTTAATTAAATCCCATTTTTCCCTGTGGTCTTTGACATTCATTACTACTGTAGATATTGAGATCAATTGTATTTTCAGCTTAGTGGGGGAATGTCATCTGCAGCGTGTTGATATTTTTTCTCCAATTTTAAAACCATGCTTATCTTCCAGTCCAGCCTCCCTCAGTATATATTCAGTCTGTAGGTTAAACAAATAAGAAACCTTGCCTCATTCCTGAATCTAATTTGTGTTACAATGTTCTGTCCGGACTTATGTGATCGTATTTCACATTAGGAAAATGAGATATTCTGAGATTTCCTATTTCTTAAGGAGATTGCATTGTTTCACATGGCAGACTTCCTGTAATATGGTGACTTTCTATAGTCAAACACAAATTGACTTTGGGTATTTGTTGGCTTTCCCAGTTATGCCATGTGTATTAGCTATAATGTCTCTTATGCTTCAGCATTTTCTGAAAACAGTTTGAACATCTCCAGTAAACACTAATATGTTGTAAATGTTAATGGCTTGTGTTTATTCAAATATTCTGCACAGTATGTATATGTATATGTATATGTATATGGAATGTATATATTCCATTTGGCCCATGCACCTTACTTCTACCACCGTTTTTCCATAATTATGAGCCCTAGGACTTTTGAAACTACGTCTCTATATATGCTGTGCGATTCTGTTTTACTGCATCTGAGGCGCTCTCTCCATTTCCAACGCAAGCAAAGCTTCACGGAAAAATACTGCAATTCCCACAATGCAACCTGTCCGTCCTTTCTCCTTCCCATTTGACCACCTACCTTCCTGCCTTTAAAAAAAATAACCCTGAAGTTCCCTGAGATCAGCTGATCAACAGTGACAACAAGGGGGAAAACAGACGATCTTGGGACTGGCCCCTATATCTACCGGGGCACCAGGTTCACACGCTGGGATCCAGATAGTTAAATCCTTTTATCGGGGGAAAAGGGATCCCTCCCTGTCCACCGCCGGGTTTGGTAGTTAAAAAGAGGAGCCGGGGGAGGAGACAACGATTTGATTACTTAGTCACTGAGACTTGCAGGGAGGAAAAAGGAGGAGGAGGAAGAAGATGCCTATTGTTTTATAAACAATAGATCGGGCTGCCTTGTTCTTCTCTACGGTTTGTTTTTGTCGTCTTATTTTACCCCGCTTTCTCTCGCTTATTCTTGTTTCTACGGGGGATTTAGCGCCTCACGAAAAATTGAATTTAGTTTACGATTAGCTGGATTAGTACTTTCAAGTAACTCAATCGAACCGTGAGATATATATTTTGTTCTTTAGATTATCAGTTAGGATTAAGTCAAGATCTTCTCATGGTAGCGAGTGAGTCACAAGTAAACACTGAACCAATGTGTTTCGTATAACCACTCTTTCCCCTCCCCCTCTCCCTCACCGCTTTCTTGGCCCGTTTAAAAGCAACAAAGTTAATTTTTATTGCTTTACTTTAAGTAAAAATTCATCACTATATGACATAATGTCTATTTGTAGGGCTTAAAAATATGTCCAACTTTGATGTGGTTTACTTGGTGTGTGTTTATGAAAGATGCTATCATTGCTTGGAAGAGTCCAGTCCAAAACATTTTTACTTAAGATTAGGTGCATACAGTTAGATTGAATGGAAAGTAATTTATAATTATTTAAAACAAAAACATGGCCTCTCAGTTGAACAATGTTCAGTCCTATACTTGTTTGATAAAATCGCCTTAATCAACATGGTAGGAAGATCCCCAAGTAGTTTTTAATCATATTTGAAGCTGAAATTCAGGATGGTACTTGCTCCAAATGTCTGGGGGGTGGGGGCACCCAAAGAACTGGTTTTATTTTCTTTCATAACTTTTGCATTTAAGCAGAAATATTAGAAAGTTCATCAGTCACGTGGCCCAATCCAGGCAGCGTCCGCTGGTCCGGTGGAGTTTTGCTTGCCGTGGATCTATTACTTGGAACCCTGACATCATCTTCTTTTTAATGACCCCCATAATCCCTTGCGGGGTGGAGTCTGGGCAACTGAATGGAGCTGAGTGTTTACTGGCTGGATGCCCTTCCTGTCGGCAATGCGGAGCTTTTTTTCAGCAGATATATTCTCATTGTGCCCAGAGATATAATATCTGCCACTACCTAGGTTTGAACTCA
>JANHGC010010571.1:253070-266692 GCA_027560395.1 Boaedon fuliginosus | reverse complement strand
GAGAGTATGGCACAAATGGGAGCATGAATGAAAGCAAGTGAATCACCAAGATTTTTTTTCTTGTTTTGGTCCCCAAAGACTAATGTGCGTCATATACTCCGGTGTGTCTTATACTCCGAAAAATACGGTAGTTCACACACACAAATACAATGAGAGAGAAAGAGAGAGCTGTTAACTCATGGCAGAGAGAACAAGTAAAAATTATGAAGTGAATGCAAAATTGTAAAGAAACATTAAACAAACAATGGGAAGACTTGTCAAAAAAAGTTCAGTAAATTTACTCCTTGCTATAATTTAAGAGAAATCTGGTACAAAATATTTTAGAGATGGTACAATGGTACATAGCTCCATCAATAATTATTAAAGTGCTGAAAATGTTATGATCAAAGGAAACATTTTATTATATAAAATGAATCTTCAGGGATTTTTTTCTACTAGGAATATTTCCAAAGCAAATAAATAACACTTTATTAAAATGTTAAAATGTATCTTGCATTTTAATGGATCACAAGGACAAATTCAACTCAACATTGGAAAGGAAACACTTCGCAAACAATATCAGATTAGAAAACTAAACTTGGAAAATTTAAGTGTATATCCAGAACATCCAGAAGTTAATTGTTTCCAAGTTCTGACTGGACAATCAACATTATATCATTGTGTAATTATATAATTGATATCATTTGTGCATTTGTGTTAATTTTTGTTTTTTCTGTAATGATATAATTGGCACCTTTAATGTCATTTGCATCAATTTGAGTCTTTTGCATGACGATTACATCATTATACAAGTGACAAAATTGATGCAAATGATGTAAAAGTACCAATTATATAATGATGTAAATAGAATGTAATTTTGATTTAAATTGATTTTTGTCATTTGCATCAATTTATATCTTCTGCATAATTAAACAAAATGTCAATTATGCTATTATATATATGATCAAATTGGTGTAAATGGCATAAAAACATCTATTATGTCATTATAGGAATGATGCAAATGATCAGTTATGTAAATTTGGATTTAGCAGACAATTGATTTTAACCGACATCCATCTTCCCTCCTCAAATAATCTATATTTATCGTACAAATACAGTACTGTAAACTGATGACTAAGGAAAGCTACATTAGCATAGCAAGACCTGCACAGACAGAAGCAAATACGGAAAAATAAAATGTGGAAGAAAAGAGAAAAGGATTACAGCAGCTAGTAGACGATGGATGGACTTTTAGAAGATCTGAAAGACCAGGTTAGGGCCAGACTAAAGGTCTAACATGAAGAAAAAAAATCGATATGGTTGCTAAAAGTCAACAATGACGTGATGGCACATAATTAGATCGTAAATGAGGTTTTACTTTTAAATTTTGTTTTTACCATTACAAATTTAAGTTCAACCAATTAACTACATTGAGATTTACTTTACAGAGAGATTGCCAATGAAGAGGATTGTTTTTTAAGGAGACTGAAAATGTGTTAAGAAACAGAAAATTGGGAAGAGTGTGCTGTAAGACATCTCAGTATCCATTACATACCATGGGCAGAAAAATAAATGTTGCCTAAATAAGTGAGTAGAAGTGCCATTAATCTGCTTGGCATTGTCCAGGTTTATAATGTCTTTCAGTTACTGAACTTAAGACTCCGCCGTTTCATCCCTCGGAGCTCCTCAGTGAACCAAGGAGACCTCCGGGGTCCATGAACAGAGAGAGGCCGCAAAGGCGCAATCCGATCCGCACTATCCCAAGCTTCCACCAAGGACTTAGTTGAGCTGCAGGCCAGGGAATCCGGAATCTCCCCAAGCTCCCTCTGAAACCCAGTTGGGTCATCAGAAGCCTGGGGCAGAACCACCTAGTTCGTCCCACCTCCCTGTGGCGGGGAGTGATCGTCTGGCAGTCCACTTTTACAAGGGAATGATCTGACCATGACAAGGGCTCAACAACTATATCCCCTATCTTCAGATCCTGGCGCCATTGCTCAGAGATAAAAACCAGGTCGAGCGTGTGCCCCCCTCTGTGAGTCGGACCCTGTATTACCTGGGTCAGGTCCATGGTTGTCATGGAAGCCATGAACTCCTGGGCCGCTCCCAAGGATCCGCCAAGGGATGGCAGGTTGAAGTCCCCAAGCACCACCAGCCTGGGGAACTCAACCATCAGCCCAGCCACTCCCTCGAGCAGCTCAGGCAGGGTTGTTGCGATGCAGCTGGGAGGCAGGTACACCAGCAACAAGCCCACCTGAACTCCTAGGTCCAACTTCACAAAGACGGATTCACACCCGCCTATCTCTAGAGCATTGCCTTCCCATGGATATAACCTTTGACGAACAATGAATGCCACTCCTCCACCCCTGCCCTGGGGTCACGACTTGTGCATCACTTGAAACCCGGGGGGGCACTTTTCCATGAGGGGAACACCCCACTCTGGCCCCAACCAGGTCTCAGTGATGCACGCCAGATCAGCCCTCTCATCCTGGATGAGAGGAGCTTTATTCACCATCGACCTGGCGTTGATAAGCAACAGTTGGAGCCCAGGGCCCTGAATTCCCTGGTCAATGGGCCCTTGAGATGAGCACATGGGTTCGGACCACGGTACTGCCACCAATTGGTGAGTACGCGGTCCCCGGTAATGGCTAACCCTGTGGCTCCCGCCATATCTGCCTCTCCCACTCACCACAGTGATCGGCCATCCCTCAGGCTCCACCACGGATGTAGCCCATCCCGATCTACTCTCAGCCACCGTATCCAGCCGGAGGGAGTCCCACCCCTCAACACACTCACACTTACACTCTATTTAACTAAAATTAAATTAAATTAAAGTCAGGTTAAAATACATATAAAACTTAACTGATTATTGTCTTTCAGTATTTAGGAGGCTGTCACAGAGAAGAGGAGGTTGACTTGTTCATCAAAGCATCAGAGGGCAGGGCAAGAAGTCATGGGTGTGTTGGAAGAAATATCCATCTGGTTCAGTTCCAAGCCATGAGAAAGACATTGGAAACATGGAGGCAGATTGGAAAGATGGTTTAATGATGTAGCAGAACCACATGGTGCAGCTGACCACATGGAGTTGAGAGTGAGCAGTTTTTATACCTTCTCTTCAAATTAGTTTAGTTTATTTCAATCAAATAAACTAAACTAAACTCTTGGACTTTGCACTTCACTTCCTGTTCCTGTGCAAGAACATGTATTCTACTGACTGTTGTCAGGCTCCCATGGAGCCGTATACACATCCTAGGAGTTTGTCTGAGCTAAGCTTGGTTGAAGTTTGGCTGATGCAATGAAGGGGCTTGTTGGGCAACTCCCATTGTGGCTGAGGGCTAATCCTACCTTTGTTCAGACCTTGCTGCAGGGAATGTTTGCCTATGACTAGAGCTATCTATCTCTTTATCTCTTTATCTAAGTGCTGACATCTGCTGTGTGCTATTAAGGAAGGTGGGGGCTGCTTTCCAAGAGCATGTTTCTCATTTCTCATCCAGGGAAATATAATATTCTGCTTTTGGTAATATTTCTCAAAACATTTCATTCTTCTAGGAGATGGGTGGGTGCTAACTTCCTACAGGTGGAAACCAGTTAAAGAGAAATGCAACCTAGTAAGGAGAAATGTTCTGATAAGGAGAACAGTTAATCAATGGAATAGCTGCCTCCCAAAGCTGTGAGCGCTGTATCACTGGAAGTTTTCAAAAATAGACTGGACAGCTATCTGAGTAGGATGGTTTAAGTCTCCTGCCCTAAGCAGGGGATTGGACAAGATGACCTCCGATATCCCTTCCAGTCCTTAGATTCTATGAATCAAGAGACTATGTTGCAAACAGAGCAAAAGCATGCAGAATGAGTGGACAATTTCTCTCAGGAGAATACAGGAGGCCACCACAGAGAATTATATTTAAATATTGAATATGTTAATCAAGTGAATATGTTAATATGTTACATCCAATAACTGTTTATGCAACGCCTTGAATAATAATATAATTATCCTTGTTTGTATCACTTGGACTTTATATTTCATATTTTAGTGTTTATAACTCAGCTTTCCAGGCCCTAACCATGCATCTATAATGTAATTCTTAAAACTCAAAAATTCTATGAATGATTGTATCATAATAAAATTGATTGCATTTAACCAGTCATTCTCTTTTGGGAAAAAGGAAGAGACCTTTCCACAGTGGCATATTCAGGTCTCCTAGCCACTTTATTAGTTTATTGTAATATTCCTCTCTTTGGATATAACAAGCAACAAAGAAGGATGAAGAGATACACTCTGCAGAATGGTAATTCTTGTGATGATAAAGTACAGGTAGGAAATGATCTGAAGGACCTTATTTTAAAGTTCCCAGATCATGTGACTTTGTCACATTTTTTGTTTGATTTGTTTTGAATGCGGAGAATGTTTTCGTATCCTTTTTGGAAAACAGCATTTTTAATGGATAGGATCTTAATGTATGGTGATACACAGTATACATTTTTGTTGTTTTCAATTTCTTTCTGAAACTACTTCCTTAAAAATATTAATGAAGTTGTATCTAGGAACAGTCCCTCCCCAAATGTTAAGGTAGGACTAATAATTTTTAGAAATTTGAATATTCATATAATGGATGAATCCCAGCAAAACTGTCAAACAAATCTGAACATATTACCAAAATAAATAAATAAATAAATACTGGTAGCCATGAAAATTACTTTTTTAATGAAAGGAATTCAATTTATATTTCAATACAAAGACCAGTGTTCCTATGTCCTCTGCAAATCCTCCTTAGAAGCAGAAACCAATCTGAGGCTGAGTAACTACTATGCAAACCAAAAATGAATAACAAAGTAGGCAATTTTCTAAAGCAAATTAAAATGCAATAGCAGGAATTTCATGAATATTTGAAAAGATGCTTGCCTTTCAGAGACAAACATCTGCACATCTTTTTACCAACCATCTTTTTTTCAGGAGCAAGTAACGAAAAAAAAGACCGATCTGAAAGCTTAACTCCAAAATCCCTAGAAACAATTGTATTTAAAAGCGGCTATTTTTTTCTTTTCTTAAAAAAAAGAGGGGATTTTTTTCCAACTCAGAGCATGTCTTAAGCAATCAGCTTATTTCACAGAGCAATATAAATATTACCAGCTTATTTCACAGAGCAATATAAATATTACCAATCTAGTTAGAGACAATAGATGTTTTCAGATGCCTGATGCCAAGCATGAGCAGAGCCATTGAAAAGCACATATTATGAGGTATTTGCTCAGACTGGTAGTAATGATGTGTCAAAATCTGAATCTCACAGATGAGTTTTATACATTTGGTAAACCTCTGAAAAACACATTATGATAACGACTTGCTCGATAAATGTGATGCCGAGAATTCAAATTACATCTATATATATAAAATAGAGGGTGTGGGTTTGTATGTGCTCTATACAAACCCACAACCTTGCACCAATCTGGCCCAAATGTTACACATACATACCTTAGGATTGCAAGATCAGCACTGGAGGGGTCACCTTTGGCCCCTCTTTGCCCACCAAAAAGCATGGCAAAGGGAACACCCCCACCATCAGCAAAACAGTGTAAAAAAATCTCTACTGTGCATGTACTGCAAGAAGTGAAGGCTGAGCTCCCACATGAGACAATGGCGCGGCTCAAGTGCCTCAGGTCCCCTGCCCATTGTGTTCTCTCTCAGCAAGGCAGTTCGGGAGGATCCTCCAGAGTGCCTGACTCAGCCTGGCACTTTCCTTCACTCTTCTCTCAGTGTCACGAGAACGCAATGGGAGACATGGCAAGTGCCAGGCTGGCCACTCGGTAGGATCCTCCAGAGCGCCTGGCCCGGCCCAGCCCTTTCCTTCACTTTCGCTGCCTTCCCATTGTGTTCTCTCTTGGCGTCACAACAATACAATGGGAAGGCAGCGAGAGACATGGCAAGAGCCGGGCCGCCGTCATGACAATGCAACAGGAAGGCAGCAAGAGACATGGCAAGAGCCGGGCCATTAATCCCATCAAGCCCAGACCCCACCTGGCACTTTCCTAGATTCAAAGTTGAAATCCAGCAGCTGTTTCCCTTGGATGAAAACTTTCGGCCAGCCTCGGGAAAAAAATAAATCTCTGCGGGAGTCAGACAGTTCAGCCTTTTGATCCCATGGTTTTTGGTTGATCCCACACATGGCATTAGTCTCAGAAAATGGAGCACTCCTTCCTGTGGGCAAACATCCTAGGGAGACTTTTTGCACAGCCTTCACTGACAGGGAGTGGGAGGAAGAAAGGAGGGAGGGAGGAGGGAGGGAGGACGGAGGAGGGAGGAAGGAAGAAAGCGAGAAGGAGAAGTGAGGTAGATAAGGAAGGAGGGAGGAAGAAAGGGAGCAGGGAAGGAGAAGGGAAGAAAGTGAAAGGGACGAAGATGGCTGTCCAATAAAAAATTACGCGGACAATGCCGGGTCATCAGCTAGTATCTTATAAATTTGAGCAGGCAGTCCAAGGTAAGGCAAAGGATGAGTCAAAAAAAAAAACCCGCAATGCCTCATATAAACCTGTATCCTGAATAGGCCTTTATTTGAAGGTGTTCTTTATTTAAAGCATTCTCCAGATCAAGAAGATGATCTGGAGTTCTTGATCTGGAGTTCTAAAGACCAATACACTTCCACCAACACTGATGGGGCAAGCCACCAATATATGTTATTTATTTATCGTATTTCTAGGCCGCCTAACTCCCAAAGGACTCTGGATGGCTATAAAAATAAGAGAAAACCCCATCCCCTTCTAATACTGATGAGGTTACCTAGTTTGGTAATGAAATGTCTGCAAGAAAACCACTAAGCTCAGGGAATACCAAAGACCCAACTCTTTTAATATATTCTCCATACATACAAATATGCCAATACTAACCAATTCCTGTATACTTCACTAAAGATGTACTTCCTCTTTCGGGGCAACACACAAATGTCCACTCTAAGCCCAAAAGTCTCCTTTGATTTGAGTTTTTCACCTGATGATACAGACACGACCATGTTTCCACATTCTACTTCTCCAACAAGAAGAATGTTGCTTATCTACGACCTAAGATACAGTTTTGGCATTTCTCTGGTGACCTTCCACTAGGATACAAATTAATATTAATTTCTATAACTATGTAGTTTCTGCCATTGACTCTCCGGCGGGGCGGGGGGGGGAGGTTTGAGAAAAGAACTATATGGTTTAAAACCAGGTATCTCTAGGTCTGTGTGGCACATATGAATATTTGGTCTGCGAATTACTACTGGGTATCTGTCCACAAACACTAATGAACCATCCACAAAACAAACATCAGAATCAAAACTTGTCTGTACTAAGGCTATAGATCAGAGCGTAGCTGGCTGGGAAATTCTGGGAGTTGAAGTCCACAGGTCTTAAAGTTGCCAAGTTTGGGGACCCCTGCAATAGATGATGTTACAGAAGAACATCTGAAAGGCTCTTGAAATGTTGGTGCTGTTTTTGCTGGTGAAATGTTAATTTGTTAAATACAATAATCAGAAAGAAGACTAAAGATTGTTGACTAAAGAAAACGTAGCGAGTCAGTAGGCCATTGAGGTAGTTAACTAATTTTTTAATGTATAACATTATTGTTGTGGCTGTAATGATGATGATGATGGTGATAATGATAATGCATAAGAGAAAGTACACTTCCAATTTTCTTTTAAAGCCGTTGCAGAAAACCTCTTTGGGACAGGGACATATTTATTATGAAGAGGTCTGTCATCAAATGTTTAGCAGGGGATACCCCTCTATCCACTATAATAGTGGTGGTGAACCTTTTCAGCACTGAGTGCCAAAATGGAAACACGTGCGCATGCTCCGGAAACCAGAAGAGTAGCTCCTGGTGCACCATGTGGGAATACCAGAAATCTGAAGCTCAACTTCCTGGTGCATGCATGCGTGCCAGCCACCCGGTCTTCTGGTTTCTAACACGCATGCGCGTGCAAAGACCAGTTGGCTGGCACGTACATGCACACTGGGGAGCTGCTATTCCGGATTCCGCACTCCCACACATGCGAAGGCCAGCTCTGCATGCTACATCTGGCACACGTGGCATAGGTTCATCATCACAACATGGCACTATAAATTTGAGAACAGAAATGCTGTAGCTTCCTAGAATGTTCTCTGTTGTTTTGGTATGATTTGTGTGAGCCCCATAGCATGCTTTGCTTTGCAACACATCAGCTGCTTATTTATTTTTTAGTAATGTAGTAAGCATTTTAATCAGGTGGGAAGGGAACCTGGCAGGCACCAAAGACGGTATCTAGAGGTCACCATCTTCCCAGTAACTGCTGTAAGGGTTCTGTAATGGACTTGCTTGTCTGCATGTTTGATTTTGTGCCTGAGAATCAAGCATCTCCCTTTAGATAGTTGGATTATCTATAGCTGCTGGCTCTTCCTGCCCTCAGTGGTGAGTTAAACACCACAAGGGCTATTACGTTAAATGTGCGTATCCCAGACTTAAAGAGATTAGAGTTCTGCAACTGCCATAATGGAAAATAGCCTATCTTGATGTCAATGACTGAGCCAGCAGGGCCAAGCAGCATTAGATACTTTAGAGGGCATGTCAGCATCAATATTCTTTTTAAACTGTTTCACCTTTTTAAGACTGATAAGGAACTAGAGTTATCTTTTCAATGCTGTTCTTATCTAAATAATGTAGCTCAGTTCCAAAACCATTTAAAGCAGATAGAAAAATACATGTCTTGAATAAAATTGCATATAAAATCCATACTTTCAGATGTGCAAAAAGTACCCCTCCTCCCCAAACCATGTCTGATAATGTACTTCTAATTGTACATTTGCTTCATACTTAATTTCAAATTGACGGAACACATTTATGAAAAACCCACATCACATCAGTCCAGAAAGAGAGAGTTCTATGATACATACCTACTAACCTACTAGTATCTAGGATACTAACTCCTTCCAAATTTAGTCATAGATATGAATACAGTCACAAAAACTACATTTTTTTTGTTTTGTAATATGGCTATATGGCTTCCGTGGCTGACACTTCACATATATACTTAATCTAGAGGCCCCTTTTCTCCTTAAATGCATATGAAATTTATTGGGAAATGTTGTGCGATGTAGTATCCTTTTATAAAGAAGGCACTGCATTCATTTTCCTTTATAAAAGACTATAAAGCTGATTGTTTTCCATATGATGCCTCCAAATGCTCAGAGACCTAGCTTTGATGGGTGAACACCTTATTAAATCAATAACAAAGAATTTAGCAGAAGGATCTAACAAGCATCAGTCCAAATAGAGACATTAACCTTCCTTTCCACTTACCCTTTTATCCCAAGTGGTATTCATAAAGTAAGGTTGATGTAAATTGCCTTGAAATCCTAACAAACCACAACTATTCACTAGTGCTAGTGCTTAAGCTCCCTAACTAATGTGTACCTGAATCCCAAAGAAAGTCTGAAATGGCCTCTAATACAATTAATTTTGAGATGTTGGTCTTTGTTCTTTTTCCTTTCCTTTTCATGATGTAATTTTGGTCATTGTTCCTTCAAAGGTTCAACCCTGCCCAATATTTAGCACTGGTCAATATGATCATGCATTATGTTAAAATAATATAAACATTTGTATTATGCTACCTAGCCTGGCTGAACAACGGGGAAAAGTTGATGAGTGTTAGAAGAGCAGGATTAAAGCAACAAATTTTGTCTCTAGTCGGCATTAGATTCCATAGAAGTCTAATAAATAAATAAATATACAAATAAATAAATACACAAATACATAAACACACAAATAAATAAATGGCATGTAAAGAAGTGCTTATGTGCATGGAACATATTTACCAACAGATGTTGCCTATAAGATCCATAAAACATAGAGGACAGAACATGCAAAGAACATCAATATACTTTCACAATATATTTTTGTAGTAGTCAATGGCAAGGCATGCTGCCATAATTCTATTTTTCTACAGATGTTGATTAACCTCTGTTTGCATAAGGCTCTTGTCACAAACAATCTTAGCCTGCTGGATCAAAGCAACGTTCACCAAACGTATGATATGTTTTTCCATAATCACCATTCTCAATGCTTCAGACTACTTGTAAGGAAGTTTTAAAAAATGTTCTATTGAATTTTACTGTAGCTTGAAGACTTTTAGGCAACTTTGGGTCCATATAACATGATTGTTCTTAATAAATTACTTACATGACAAAGGAGCACAAAACATCAATGAAATATAAGCATGCCTTTTATTATATCAAAAGCAATAATCTTGTTTGGCATTTCAGGCCTATTTCAGTAAGTTGGGATAAAACAGAATATGTAAAGAACACAAAGTACCATACTGTAGGAATCTCATTAGGTCATCATAATAGAAGCCTTATCCTCTCATTTCCTAATTTTTGTAGTTCATTCTGCTGTTGGTGTTGGAAGTTTCTTTTAAAAATTCCTAAAGAAGCCCTAATTTTGTACAGTTATTTTATGTTCCCTTCTTCATTTGCATGTTCAAATGACAAGAGTTGATTGAGGGGGAAGGGGTGGTGGTGGCAGAGTATAATTCAATTTGGAAATGTTTGGAATTAAAATTGCCCTTCTCCTGCCCCAATGCTTACTACGATTTCATATTTGTTATATGCTTACTCTACCGATGCCACCATTGTCATACATACACATAACATGTATATACATACATGTACAATTATTTGTGTATACATGTTAGAAAAAAATAAAGAAAACCTATTAATCTTTCAAATTCTAGATTGATCTCTAATCTTTAATCTGGAAAAGGTATCAAGTTCCATCTAAATATATTATCCCCTGTTCCACCCTTCCCAAAACTTTTCCTTGTGTTGTTATATCTTTCTGATAATAAGCTTGAGGGTATGAATTTATCAAACAAGAATATTGAGTATGTCAATATAATTGTGTAATATGACATTGTATCTCAATTACAGATACTAGATTTTATTGAATAGCATGATTAGGATAAATCTGCTGTCATTTGTGATGTATGGGACAAAATGTGCCAAAAACTGACAGATCTGCTAGAAGGAAATAATACATGGTTACAACCAAGGTTGGTAACTACTTCATTATCTTACTAAAATGCTTGCTTGTTCAAAGCCAATAACGGACATCAGAGGTCAATAATTATAGTCCCATCTGGTGATACTGACGGAATATGGAAGATTGTGGCATGAAAAAATAAAAAGGAAATAGATACTGTATAGTTGCTAAATCAAGAGAAAAAGGAATTCTATAATAGTTTTGAGTGAAGGAGACCTAATCTCGGGGAGTGCTTTTGGTAAATAAACGCAGGGAAGCAAAGTTATAGGTTTAATAATGAACTGGAAAGAGCTAAAAAGGTATGTCGGAAAGTAATTTTTGGAACCATCTAAGTTGTCAGGGGAGATTATGAAAATAGGAAATCAGAGTAGGGTCGTGGTGATAATGGAGGATGAGTTTTTGGAAGACTGTGCAATGTTCCGAATGAATGTGCTTTAGGTGAAAAAAACTGATGGGCGGGAATGAAATAAGAATGTTCAGAAGGAAACAAATAACCCATTAGGAGACCCAAGAAGGTATGAGAACGTGACTGGTATCCAAAAAAGTGCCTGGTTGGTCTGAGTAGATGCTATAAATCTATTAGTGGGAAAGGAATGATTTGAAAAGCATGATTGATTTGTTTATGGTGGCAGTTTCAGGGAATTAGTGGAGGATTCAAGGGTAATGAGAAATTACAAATGTGGGATAGTCTGTTTTCTGGTATTGTTAAGACTGGATCTTCAGAAAAATAAGAAAAGAAGGAAAAGAAGCTAGAGTAGACATGGAATGACACCAAGAAGAGAAAGCACCAGCACATTCTCCCAACAGAAAGGAAGTAGTAGTAGAAGTAGACAGAAGGAAAGAGGCTGTGGGAATTGTGAGAAACAAAATGAAGGGATTTATGGGTGCACAGAACTTTACAGAGTTACATTTAACTCTTAAAAAGGTTAAAATGGTTAAAATGGTTAAAAAGGTAGGATGGTGAAATGATGAACCAAAAGAAGGAGAAAAACCATGCACATGGAACAATTATTGCTGAAAAAAAAGAGATAGAAAGATATAATATTGTCAGAGAAAAAAAGATAGTTTCAGGGAGTCTAGTCAAATATAGCAAAGATACAGGTTAAAAAAAAAAACAGAATACAATTTAGAAGGAAATAAGAACAATGTTTTCAAAGTGCTTGAAAGGGGCTAAAGAATGATCTTCCGGCAAAGTGAATTTATCTAAAAATAAAATGATGAAATCATTTGGAATAAAACTAGAGAACGGGAGCCAGGAGAAATTTAGAGCATTGTGCGGTAATAGTAATATGCTGAAAAGCGGAGCGAAATTGAAGCAAATGCAGTACATACTAATGTGCATAAGAAAAAAAAATGAAAAAGAAATAAAGATACGTTGCAAGAAATCTTCGAAAACAGTAAGGCTGTAGGAAGGATTATTTAATTGGAGAAATATGAGTCTGAAATAGCTGGGTGACTTCTTAAATATATAAACATCTGTACCAAACTTTAGAGGGATGCAATTACCAATTGTCAATATAATGAATGGAGAAATCTTAAGATGTGCAAATTCCAGTAGAAAGGTAATGGTACCATGTGGTCTGTTGTGAAGAATACAGATCCACTGAAATGAGAAATGGCAAGGTATAAAAACATACCATATTTGTTATATACTGAGTATGTGAAGGGAAGCATCAGTGTAAGCTGACTGCAGGAATGAGTAACTAAGAAGTGTGTGCAGTAAAACACGAAGTTGATAGTGCCAAGAATGAATGGGTCCCGAACAAAAGAGCTCTCTAAAGAGAGCGACCAGGATGAAATATATGGAGGTCGTCTGTTAATACAGAGAAACTGAAAGAAGGTTGAATAGCAGCAGGTCAAGAAGAAAAATGAGGAGGATATGGCTGGATGGAGTTAATGAGATCCTGAAAAAGAAAAAGGTGAGAAGACCAAAAACAAAAGGCAGTTTTGAAGCAGTGTACAAACTCAACGAAAGCAAGGACTGTTTGCAAGAATAAAAAGCTCTGGAAAGGTGTAGCGAAAGATGTTGGAATAAATTAGCTTTAGCTGTGTTTTCCTTCCCTTTCTATTATTACGTGTCCTTAATCTCTTTTTCTTACAGGTTTTTGTGTTTGTTTTGTGCTTGGCAAAGCATTACTTAGCCTAAATGCTAGGAAAGACTCCAGACATGATTTTGACAGATAAAATGACATTTATGGATATCCCCTCTAATGATTTAAAGAGAAGGAGAAAACTCAGTGGGAAATGCCATTATAAACCCGTTTCATATCTAATTTGGCCTCCACTACCAGCAATGTCTCCTAAAAATAAATGGCAAACTACTTTTTTTTCCATTATGGAGGAACTTTAACACATATAAAATTAGCTATTATTTGAAAAATATTTTAATGCAAAATAAGGGAGAACACCAACAGTATTAAAAACTGAAGGAAAGTCTAGTTGTCAGTTTATATATTTACTTTCGATCAATCGATTCATTTTTTCCACAGATCTGTATCTTCAAATGCAATTTTATTTATTTACTATTATTTATTTATTTATTTATTTATTACATTTTTATGCCACCCAATTCCCGAAGGACTCTGGGCGGCTTACAACATGG
>JANHGC010010571.1:187441-197956 GCA_027560395.1 Boaedon fuliginosus | reverse complement strand
TAAATGTTGAAGGCCTGTTGAAGGCCTGTTGAAGGCCTTCAACAGAAAACTTTTGCTAAGGCAGGCCTATCTCTTCTGCTATCAGACAACGAAGAGGTCAAAACCTGGGCTTCTGCCAGCATTCCATGGAATCCTCAACTTACAACCATTTGTTTGTGACCATTCAAAATAAGAGGTAGCCCTCGACTTACAACAGTTCGCTTAGGGACTGTTTGAAGTTACAGCGGCATTGAAAAAAAGGGATTTAGAACATTTTTTGCACTTACAACCCTTGTAGCATCCCCATGGTCATGGGATTAAAACTCGGACGTTTGGAAACGGATTCATATTTATGACCGTCGCATGTGTCCCAAGGTCATGCAATCCCCTTCTTACAAGCAACGTCAACAGAGAAGCCAGATTCAGTTAACAACCATGATACTAACTTAACTGCAGGGATTTCACTTAACAACGGTGGCAAGAAAAGTCGTCCAATGGGGCCACATTCATCCTAATGTCTCGCTTACCAACAGAAATGTTGGGCTCAATGGTGGTCGTACGTCGAGGACTGCCTGTACAGTGGCCCTGGAAAAAAGAGACTTGTGACTGGTTGTCACATGAATGACTGTTGCAGCATCCCCACAATCAAGGGATCAAAATTCAGGTGCTTGGCCACCACCAGCATGTATTTATGACATTTGCGTTGACCCATGGCCTGGGATCTCCATCTGTCACCTTCCCACCCAGCTTCCGACAAGCAGAGTCAATGAGGGAAGCCAGATTTGCTTAAGGATTGCACGTTTCACTTAATAACTGCGGTAATTTGCTTAACAACAACAAAAAAGGCAGAAAAGGTCATAACACAGGACAACTCATAATAACTGTCTTCCTTAGCCATAGAAATTTTGCGTTCATAAGTCGAGGGCTACCTGTATATATAGCAAAGTTAGTATCATTATCAAACAAAAAACTGAATGCTGACCCAAGTTAGGTTTGATGCATTTATATAATGGGATCAAAGCTTAAAAGCAAGGGGAATATTAGAAGAGAATTGCAGAGTTGGAAGGGGCCTTGATCTTCTAGTCCAACCCTATACGATTTCAGACAAACGGTCATCCAATCTCTTCTTAAAAGCTTCCAGTGTTGGAGCATACACAACTTCTAAAGATAAGTTGTTCCACTGATTAATTGTTTTAGCTGTCAGGAAATTTCTCCTTAGTTCTAAGTTGCTTCTCTCCTCGATTAGTTTATTTACCTATTTATATATCATTTACCTTGTCTTAGCAATTAAAATAATAGTTGCTCAACATTATAGCAAAGGCTACTTAATTCAACATTTGAGATGTTGATTAACACAGTTTCTTCAACCTCCCATGTTAGAAAGAGTTAAAGATCAGTTTTCAATAATGAAAACATAGATCAGGAATGGCAATTCTATCAAATTGGAGGGAGGGGGATTTTATATTTATCTTGATTTCAGAAGACCCTAGCTGAATACATTGTTATGATATACAGTAAACTGAACTGTATCCATAGCGGTATAAAGTGTATCCACATAAATATGGATGCTTTTATTGTTTGTCTCTATTTAATTTTTAGCAGATTTTTTCTTCTTCATGCATCACAGATTATTACTCACTTACTTGATCATCTTTTATAATTACTATTTCACAAAAATAAAAGGGAAAAAAGGAGCACTAGGAGCAGTGGTAGCAGCAGCAATAGCATTCAATTTGTTTTTATCTTTTCAGCCCAACCATTTTAATCATAAAGCTGTTTACTCTACTAAATATTGAAGAATAATGTGCAGTACCCTGGAGAACAGAGAAGATTTGTTTTCTGCTGGGGAGGCTTTGCTCCTCAGGAGCAAACTTCATGAAATAAAGTTGAACGATTTTTTAAAAAGTCATTATACAGCAAGACAAACAGAATTATTGCTTAATCTTAGGCCAAAAATAATTACCTTTAAAATCCCTAATCATATCATTAGCAGAGCTAACTCCAATGAGCAGAGGGTAAATAAATATAGTTTCAACTGTTTATATCAATTTGTCTTGCAGGTCCATCCTTATTCCAATCTTTGTCCTCATTATCAGCAATCCCATTACTTTCTCACAATAAAGATTTAAAATTACGTAAGTAGTTTCTTCGAGTCAAATGCTAACCAAGGCTCACAGAAGTTGCAAATAACTTAATGAAAATAATTTAATTCACTCAATGTTATGGGCTTTTCTCCTAAAAACATTAGCGATCAAAATAAGCTTTGATCTAGCTGAGTTTTCAAAAATAGATGAATTGTTAACACTTCTCTCCTGAATCTTAGTTTAAGTAGTGTGTGCACTTGCACGAGTGGGGATTTTTCACCAGGATCACAGTGTTTGGAGACACTCCTATGCCTCTTATTTTTCTTTATAAAATGCTATTCTCTCTTGACATGCTTGACATCAGCTATAATCGGGCCATGAAACATTCCTTTTCTGAGCTACACCCAAAGAAGTGACAGTAAATGTCAAAAAAGTGCTAATCGGAACACAGAAAACACATTGTCAGAAATATATTGTTAATCAGTCTGCATAGGGTATGCTGGCATACATGTGAATGCATGTGCTAATTATACCACTGCTAAAGCATCTCAGTGATTTCCAATAATTTAACAGGCTGGTGAGATAAAGGCCATGCTTTTGAAAAATCACCATATATTTCTATAATCTTTTTATTGGGGAATAAGGGATATTTGCTTCAGAAACACTATTTGATTCAAAAGTAGTTCCATCAAACCACTGGCTCAAATTTCTGAACTTCATTTTCAGATCACTTTAATGCATTGAATAAACTCATTAAAATGAACTTGTGAATTAATTGGACAGCCAGTTCATTTGATCGAATGTTTAAGGCACCAGGCTAGAAAGCCGGAGATTGTGAGTTCAGGTTTCACCTTGGCCATGCGGGGTGAATCTAGGCCAGTCACTCGCTCAGAACCAAACTCACTTCACAGAGGAGGAAGGAGGATTAGATGGATTGACTCCCTTGAGTTATTTGTAACAAATAAATTGCAGAACTTTGAATGTGATCCACAGAACTGGAAGTTTTTGCAGCTGGCAAATGCGCACATTTTCTGGATCTGAGCTTTGAAATTATTCATAAGAATAAATTGGGCAAGACTGATTGTTCAAACTGAACATTCAGATCAGTTTGTGGGTTTTTGGGATCAATTCATTCATTCATATCAGATCTCCTATGCGCTTTCTGATAACAAGTACATGTTATGCTGGGAATATATTAATGTTGTCTATTACACCATTACCATTTAATTCCTTGCAGAGTTCATATTGTGCATGTTTCGGAAGTTTTCAACAGCCTGTTCTCTATCTAGTGTGTAGGCTTGGGAGAGGCTGTATATTATAGCCCCATCAGTTCAGGCCTAATGATATCTATCCATCTTGTCTTCTGTTGTCTAATCTGCTCTCACCTTCTGTTTCCAGTGAAACAGTATCCTTTGTAATTTCCTGAATGTTCCCCTTGAAATAATTTGGACCTTAAAAGAAGCTACACTGAAAACTTGTATCGTTCCCTGAGGATACTATTTTGTAGATTAGGTTTTCTATTATTACAGTCTTTTTCTTTCCCCAAATTATTTTTAATAGCCTGTGGCAGGGATCACATCACAACCTAATCCCATTCAACCCATATTATAGTTTAGCACAATGTGAAAAACCAGCAATTGTGATTTATCGACCATGGTGTAATATTGTGTGATCCCAATTAACTGTGATTAATTAGTAAACCCTATTTAAACAGACCACAGCTTAGCACAATATAGACTTTGCCATATCCTGTAAAATAGTAATGTTTTCTTTAAACCAGACCGACTCACCCACATCACATACAGCTTACACAGACACAGACACACAGACACACACACACGTGTACGTTTAAAGTACACTATATGCTTGTACCTTTCCTTTTTTTAACTTAGATTTTGTTTTGCAAGAGGAAAAATGCTACATAAATTTACTGAGTCCCTTTAGAGTTGCAATAATGACAAATTGTGTGTTTTGACGTGTGCAGGGAGGAAAGTCATGTTTTGTTTAGATCTGTTTCCAGCTGCAGTTACATATAACAGTGTCAACCACGATAACTTACGATGCAGTCTGGTTGAATGGTAAAACATTCCTGAGAAGGTAAAACGTGTAAATCTTGTCTTATATATATCATGAATAAAGGGTAAAGAATCAAAACTGACAAATCTTATTGCAAGTGACCACCTGTCAATCACCTGGCATGGTGCTGTAATCCATGCATAACAAAATAGCCATGCAGCCTCTCCGCATGAAGATAAAGATGACTGTGAAATTTAATCTTTGATAACCTCTGTCCTGTCTTATCTACCCCTGCTAAATGCAATTATCTCCTGCCTTTTAAACTTCCCGAGAGTACCAATGACATGTCTAGTACAAAAAGATCTCAAAACATGCCCTTAGAAATGCACATTTTGAAAAGTAGAATGGATTTTAAAGAAAAACCCCACAAAGACATTGAGACTCTGGAAAGAGTGCAGAGGAGCGCAACGGGAATGTTTAGGGGGGGCTGGAGGCTAAAACATACAAAGAACAGTTACAGGAATGAGATATGTCTAGTTAGTCTAAGGAAAAGAAAGACTAGGGGAGACATCATACCAGTGTCCCTATATTTGACGGGCTCCTACAAAGATGAGGGGGGTCAAACTGTTTTTCAAAGCACCAGAAGGGAAGACAAGAAACAAGGAGAGAAGCAAACTAGAACTAAGGAGAAACTTCCTAATGTTGAGAGCAATCAACCAATGGAATAGCTTGCCTTCAGAACTGACGAGTGTTCAATTACTAGAAACTTTCAAAATGAGATTTTCTGAAATGATATAAGGTTTCCTGTTTGAGCTGGAGGTTGGACTAGATACAGAGGTTTTCGACCTCATGGGCCATCAAATCCATAATTTTAAATCCCAGGGACCACCAGTATGAATCCAGCACACCGCTCCATAACCCTTCCTTCCCCCTCCTCTGACTTTACTTCCTTCCTTCCTTGCCCCTCCTCTGATTCTCTTGCTTGGGTTTTTTTTTTAAAGAAGTATAATTGTGGTGGCCAGGGTTGAGTGGAAAGTGGCTTGAAAATGTGATTGGCAGTAATAGTAGCCCCAGGTGGTTTCCCCCTTTGTCTTCATCCCCCTCTTCTTCATCCCCCTCCTGTTCATAATGTTATTTCCCTCCTTCCCTCCTCCTCTCCTGTTGAGCGTGTTATTTTCCCTCCTCTCCCTGCTGCACTTCTTGCTGCACTTCTTCCCTCTTCCTCTTCCTCTTCCTCTTCAGTTGTCTTGCTCCTCCCCTCTTCTTCCTCTTCTTCTGTCCTTCTCCATCTCCTCCTCTTTGTGTTCTTTCCCCTCCTCCTTCTGCCCCTCTTCTTCTTGTTCTTCCTCCTTCTAAACTTTTTGTCCTTCATTCCTTCTCTCCTTCCTGCTCTTCATCACTTTCTTGCTACTCCCCTCCCCCTTCCTCCTGCTGCTCCTTGTCCACCTTGGCACAACATTTGGGGGGAAAGAACCCCAAAAACCATTTGTGACCCACACAGTGTTTGTCGCCAGAGGGTAAGGTATGTGTATGCCAAATTTGGGGCAGATTGGTGCTGGCATGGAAGAGCCTATTGAGAACATAAATATATACACACACACACACTTTTTTTATAGATATAGATTTATATTCTAAGCTATGTTTTAGTTTTGCTGTGCTCATAAAGAGGTTAAAGGGATAAAATGTTTATACTGCAATTTATTCATAGTGGTGTAATTCAGTGATATTTTGTTACTCTTAAGTATAAAGATGGATTTAGATCATTATTCACGCTGATTTCAAGCATTATGATCAGCCACAGTTTTATTAACTGTTGTTTATTGAACGGTCAGCCAGGTTTACACACTGAACAAAGCTACAAACAAGAAACCATTTGGGTCTATGAGTATAAAGCAAATAGATAAAAATAAGCCAGAACAATATGGGAATTCAATCTCTGTTCAGACCCAATAACTGAAGAAGAGTTTGTCACCATTTCCAAAGGCTGTCTGTTCCATTGTTAGGAATTTTTTTCCTCATGTTCAATTAACAACTTTTAATTCTTTGCCAGGGAAATCCACCAGGGTGGGTTTTTTTTAGACTGTGTGGTTTCTCTGTGTCATTTAATATAAATTATGTGCATAATTTTGTATTTATTTATTTATTTTGTCATCTTTAAGTAGTGTATATTGGAAGTGGTGACCCTCTGAGAGCTGTATGCAGTGGAATTTCATTTTAATGTCTGCCAATCAGTGTACATTAAGTGACAATAAAGTTATTCTAAGTTCTAAGTCTAAGTGTTTCTTCTCCTATCTTGCCAAACAACATTTTTTTCCCCACAAACTGTTATAACAAAACATTAGAAGTTTGCTTACTTTAAAAAATCCATATGTTAAGTACAAGACACTACAGGCTTACAATAGCTCAGTTTTATTTGGTCAGATCTAGAATGTTTCTTAAAAAGCACATTAAAAGATGCTGGAAATGTTTTATTCTAACTCTTCTTTACATTACCGTTCAGAAAAAAATTATCAAGGCTGACTTTGCTCTGATCTAGAGGATTAATTTGTTGTGAGTTGTGAAGCCACATAAAACCTGAGACACTTAACTAGCTTTTCTTTTACCGGGTGTGAGCTGAGAATCCCTGGTAGGCTTCACTTTTGCCTCCCTGCAATGAGTAAGGTTATGGCACAGCAGTCTGCCTCACTATTAATCAGCAAAGCGGCGCCTCTTACCACTCTCCCGCAGCTGTTCACAGTTGGTACGGTTCTGACATCAGTTCCCATTAAAATTATGCCCTAAGAAATGGTGTCAAGTCTGAAGAGAGATACAACCCAGAGAAAGAAACTCAGAGAGAGAAAGGGGGTGTACGTACATGCCCCGAAGTCCCAGATTTTCTAGACAGGGAGCGAGATGAGGGGCAAATAATTGCAATGTTGGGTAGGAGTCCCGATCTTTACTTCTGACATAATGTGTTTAATGTATGAGTAGATGTTGATCAAGATAAATGACTTCAGTATGTCAACATTCATAGAATCTCCTTTGTCGTTTGCTTGATTTATGCTTTAACTAAAGCATCTCTCTTTTTTCCTCCATCAGCCTATATTGAGAGATGTATTGCGGTGCTTGATAATAAATTCACTTACACAACTTTGCTATTCTCACAACTTCCTAGAAGTCAATGAGTTAATAAAAATGCTAAAGATCTGCTTCCATGAGACACACTGCATTACTGGGTAAGTAAGTAAATTCTATTCATTTCTCTCAGTCAAATAATGATATTAAAAAAAACAACCACTGATATTTATTTAGATAATATCTGCCTTGTTTCTCAATAATAGGTTAGATCCATTTGTAGTTCTACTTTCAACAAACTTATTGAAAGAGGCTTAGTAATAGTTATTTCTAATGTTAGTCCCCTACAAGAGCTCCTTTCCGGGTGATATACAATAAAAACACAGAACTGAAGAATCAGAGTTAGAAATATATACATCTGAAGAATACCCAGGGTGTAAAGATCTTCAGTGAAGACAGACATACTACAACATCTTCACTGACAGGTCTTACCTTCAGGCCATTATTTTTAATATATTACTTAAAACTACAAGCATTTCTTATTTATGCACCTCTTGTTCAGCAATGTTTGAAGTTAGAACAGCACTGAAAAAGGAGACTTGTGATCAGTCCTCGAAGTCATATGGTCACAATTTGGGTTCTTGGCAACTGAAGCACATTTAAGATGGTTGCAGCAACTTGCAGTCACATGACTGCCATTTGCAACTTTCACAGCAGGCTTCTACAAGCAAGGATAATGATGGTTGCCACATTGTGTTCTCATGATATGCCCTTAGTGACCACAGGTGATCTACCTAACTACGGCAGCCCAAAGTGCTGTTGTAAGTCAGTGGGGATATGTGACATCATGCTTAATGGCTGTATCTCTTAGCAATAGTGTTTCCAGTCCCTAGTGCAACCAGTAAGCAAGGACTACTTTTACTTTCCTGTAGTTTTTATTTGCAATTCAGGTTTCATCCTTTGGGGCAATAGAGAGTAAGTCCACTTCCTTTGCTATATGACAACTTTTTAGGTATCTTAGGAGCTTTATTTTACCTCTTCTTTACCTTACCTCTTCTCCAGCTAAGTGATTTCCTTTCCACACAAGGCCCAAGTAGGCTCTTAGACAGAGCTAACTCAAAAACTCAAGACAGATTTTTTTTCTTTCTAGCATATTCCAGCAAGTGCCGGATTCATTTTTTTGGGTTGCAACAGGAATCGATGAGCCAGTTTGTCACCTGAGCCTGAAATCATGGTCTGAGAGAGACAGAGTGACGGGCCCAAGTCACCTAGCCAACTTGCATGCCTAAACTGGGACTAGACCTCACAAACTGTAGAAATTTATCATTTTGTCTTCTTCTACACTCCTAAATTAAACACAGATTTCAACACATTTTTTTTTTAAAAAAAACATGAATTATATAAATTGCCAATTGTCCTTCACCAACCATACTTATTGGTCACCAATAGAAACTAGAAAAAGATAAGATACCACCAAAATAACCACTGTGGTGACTCCTCCATAAGCTTCCACAGATAGCTCTCTAGATGTCAGCTTGGAGAAGGGTAAACTAATTCCTGGCATGTCTGGAGGGGAGTTGGTCAATGGCTCCAAGCAGTCATCTGAGAGGGATTTGGCTGAAGTCCAAATGGAGCAGGACAGCCCTGAGGCTTCAGGTGAGGGAAGCATGCAGCTGCAGTCAGTCAGGGATGAGGAAGAGGAACTGCCTTCTGTGTCTCTGGTCTTAGTTCTAGGTTAATGTTCGTTATCTCTTTTATCCATCTCTTGGTCTTGCTCCAATATTCTTTAGCTTTCGGGCACGTCCACCACATGTGGAAATAAGTTCTGCGTTCTTCTCCACACTTCCAACAGTTAGGTGATAAATTTGGTGCTATTTTAGCCAGTCTGGCCGGTGGAAGATGCCATCTGTGGAACATTTTTAAGAGGGTGGTCCTTGTGATTCTTGACATCATGCCTTGACTTAGATCGTTCCTTGTGAACTCTGAATTTTTCTTGTCTTGTGAACCCTCTTTTGCCTGGTGGGTTTATTTTGATTGGGAAGCTGTCAAGGGCCTTGTGGGCTCATTGGCCATTCCTCTTTGGACTAACATTGATCTGCTTGCGGCTGGACTTAGTTCTGGATTTTTGGTGAAGGGAATTGTGAGGGAATATTAATAAACCATACTAAACCACAGTTGTGTGCAACTGTGTATGAGTGGGACAGCACAACCACCTAATAGAGGGATAAAAATTCAGTTTTGAGCAATTTTTGGTTTCATAAGTAAGAAATTTTAAAAAATAAATCTAGCATTTAGCTTGCTTACTGGGTATTGAATCTAGGAAGTACTTTAAAAATTCAGTCACAGCATTTGGCTTAATGAAGTTCTCCAGGTGCCCCTTCGGAAGGCTGAATATCTGCCTTTACACTTAAAATAGTACATCCATTTACATGTGCTCAAATTAAGGGACGTTACACATAAAGTCAGTTGACTGACCGGCTTCTGCACTTGAGGTTAAGCATACCCTTAAGTGCCTTGGTAGATAATGAACTTGACTGATTGGCACTTCAGTGTTTTGGGATCTTATAAATAAAAAAAAAACATTATAAACAGACCTATATGATTATGTGCAGAAAAGGACACAATTCAGTAAAATATTCCACAGAAGGGAAAAAAAGGAAGCAATAAACCCAGAGTTATCTGAAACTACAGCACAAAAATCTATAATGAGAAAAGGTCTCTGGAATAGACTGTAATTACAAGGAGGAGCAAAAAGCTAACTCAGAAAGGAATCTGACATCTATTTGCTCTTTAATCCTTTGACTATGGATTTTATGAAAGAAGAAAAATCAAAGGTTATGTGGCAATGAGACACACTGATCAGCAGGAGGCTAATTTTCCTTTCAAGAATCCCACTCGGAAAAGCTGTACACATTTGCAACCCACAAATTGCATAGTTCTGTTTATTGGGATAGAAGGACATACAGTAGAAAAACAAACAGAAGTTTGAAGTTTTCAGTATGTTAAAATCTTGTGAAAAAGTGTTTCCTTCCAGGGGGTATTGTATCTTTTCTTCCATTCTTCCACCATTTTAATTATTCTTGGAACAACTGTCCTTTTTTTGTTATTTCAAAATATCTTCAGAAGATGATAGATAAATATACAGTATATGTTCCCAGTCTTGTAAGACTGGGAACACACCCATTTCTAGTCACAAAAATCACATTTCCAGAGGAGAAAGAAAATAATTTTCAATACTGAATTCTTAATTATTTCATATGAGGGCCCATTGCTGTTTATCTCGAGTTAAATTAGAGACATTTGATTCAGATTCAGATTCAGATTCAGATTAGTAGAGTTGGAAGGGAGCTTGTAGGTCATCTAGTCCAACCCCACCCACCCA
>JANHGC010010571.1:156565-171401 GCA_027560395.1 Boaedon fuliginosus | reverse complement strand
GCGAACCTGTGCATAGGCCCCCTTGGCAACAGCCACCAAATGATGGTCCAACTGCATCAGATTAAACAGTCAGAGGTGTTATATTACTAGAGACAAGTAATCTTAAGCTCCATTATGTTTAAGCACATATTTAACCTTCCGTCAAGTCAATGGGACTTCAAGTATTTTTCAAACTAATTTTATCTGTATTCTGAAGCCACGTTTTCTGAATCCACAGTGTAACCACACTGAGAAAACAAAACCACTATTAAACACTGAAAGGACCAAAGCAATTTGCCGTATAGAAATTTGCACTTGAAAATTTATGGCTGAGGATACAAGTATACCAAATTTAAGCATCCAAATCTGGTTGGGCAGTCCAAGAATTGAAAGTGTTGTCATAGCCACTATTACTCCCTCGGATCAGCAGGTCACCCTCTTACTCCTTAAGGTCTCTTTTGTTCCTTTGTGAAATGGCCACTGTGTTCAAACATACTTCTTTGAACTTGTGTATTGAAATTTTTATGCCTCCCTGATCAAGAGACTCGAGTGTTAAGTGAGAATATAGTTATCTCTCAGAGCTTTATTCTCATTTTAACATTTCACACTGCACCATTTAAATTAACCAAAAATTTCTCTGAGCCACTGAAGGACTCTTTTCTGAAATAAATCTATTATTTTTTCAATATGAAAAAAATAGTATTTAATAATATGTGCCTTGTTAAAAATACTATTTTTGAGTTACCTCAATGATTACCAATACAAGTTTTGCACCATAAAGGTAAAGGTTCCCCTCACACATAAGTGCTAGTTGTTCCTGACTCTAGGGGGTGGTGCTCATCTCTGTGTCAAAGCTGAAGAGCCAGCGCTGTCCGAAGACGTGTCCATGGTCATGTGGCCATCATGCTGAAGGTGCATGGAACGCTGTTACCTTCCCACCAAAGATGGTTCCTATTTTACTACTTGCATTTTTACTGCTAGGTTGGCAGAAGCTGGGACAAGTAACGGGAGCTTGTTACGCGGCACTAGGGATTCGAACTGCTGAACTGCCGTCATTACCATAGAAGGCCAGTTTTTGGCAAGGCCAAGGGAGTCATTGATAGTTGGACAAATTCTAAATCAAGATTTCCTATAATTAATCATCTTTCCAGCTAGACTGGCATTCAGATTTACCGTAGCAGTTTCCTGGCAATCTCTCCTCTGATACTGTATCAAAATATTAAATTTGATAGACACTCTGTCAGAACAGTCTCATTCTCTTTCAGAATTCAATTCTTTTGATTTCTGAAATTATTTTGACGGCCAATTCCCAGGCATTCCTCCGAGTGCTTTCTGAATTCCAACATACACAAAGCTCTTGCTTCTCCTTCACCTTCCTCTGAGTAACTGTAAGTTCTAGTTCAACAACCAACTTATAGTAGGTAAGGATGGCAAAGTATGCAATTCCAATGGGATTTTCAGATCTCAGTGGTCGACTGGGCATGGTCTCACAGCTTCATCTGAAAGAATGATACCAATTTTTGAAGGCCTATTGGAAAGATTTTTGAGAAACCACACAATGTGTTTTAAAACCTAGAAACGTGCTAAAGAAGCACTTTCTGCTAAGTGTGCAATATATTGTACACCTGCATAATAGCATTTGCACAAAACATACATCCCAAACAAGATTTACAAAACATAGAATATAGAATCATAGTGCTGAAAGGGACCTCAGAGTTCTTCTAGTCCAACCTCCTGCTCAAGGCAGATACCTTATACTATTCTGGTCAAATTGTTGTCCAGTCTATTTTTGAAAACCTCCAATGATGTTAGCATCTACAACTCTGAGCAGAAAACTTGTTCTCGCTGTCAGAAAATTTGTCCTTACTTCTAGGCTGGATCTCTCTTTAGCAACTTCCACCCATTAATTTTTGTCCTGCCATTTGGTGCTTTGAAAAAAAAGTCAATCCACTCTTCTTTGTGACTGTACTGGAAGTACTGGAATAAAGTTATCACCTCTCCCTTCATCCTGCTCTTCGATAGGTTAGACTTACCTGGTTTTCTCAAACATTCAACATATAATTTAGCTTCTGATCCCTTTATCATCTTTGTTGCTCATCTCTGCATAATTTCTGGGCTCGGCATAATTTTGTATCGTGACATCAGTGTATCATAGAAAGACTACTTTATCAACAATATTGTGGTTATTGCATTCTATAGAAATTCATTCATAAAGCCCATCGTTTTCTATAGGAATATATTCCAAGTAAATGAGCATGAGCGAATTTGCAACACCAAAACAGTAATTCTTAATGAATCAAGACCAGTTACTAACTTGAATAGTGTTTCCACAGTTTGGAAGTGGAATATGTTTGATTTTAAATCTTGCCCATTGAAGCTTTTTATATTGAAAACTATTGGGAGATCAAGTCCCTCCCACAGAACAAATCCCAATTTGCTAATCTTCCAAGTTACTGTCACTGCAACAATTTACAGTCCACTGGGTAGCTGGCAGCAAATGAGACAGGGTGCCAGATCCTCCAAGGAGAAAATAAAGGAGGAAAGAATGTGCACAAATTACCATTTCCAGAGGAGAGATTTAGGAGGGTAGAGTTTTATTTGGGAAAAGAAACAACATATTTAAGAAACTGATATGCTTCTGTGATATTTTGTTGTCCCAATGTAAAATGTTTTTTGTTTGAACAGATCAGGGCTCACAGATGCACACACTGCTAATGATATGACATTTAATACCTGTCTGTTAATGCCCTGGCCAAAGGCATTATTAAAAACAAAGAGGGGAAAAAACAAGGGATTCTGTGGAATTTGAAATGTTACAGCACATAGGAAGTGGAGCGTTGAAATGTTGCAAATCCTTTTTCCTGCTGGGCAATCAAGCTGAAAAAAATAATTGGCGGCAGTGAAAGCATTTTTTCTAAACTTAATTGCTTTGTAGGGGTCACAGGATAAAAAAGAGATTACCCTTCCCTTACAAACTTGTACACTTATGCTTTGAAATTCCTCCCCTACTCCCTATTTATTTATTTATTTATTTATTTGATTGATTGATTGATACCCTGTCTCATTTCCCCGGTCAAAGGGAACTCGAGGCGGCTGACAACAATTAAAAAATACAAAAGAGTTCAATTTAAAATTATTTACACAATCAACCACATTCAGCAGGGGGAGGTAATCAACTCCAGACCCGCCGACAAAGCCAGGTCTTCGTGGCTTTTCGGAAGGCCAACAAGGTGGGGATGGTCCTAATCTCGGGGGGAAGCTGGTTCCAGAGGGTCGGCGCTGCCACAGAGAAGGCTTTAGCACGGGGGCCTGCCAGCTGACATTGTTTGGCTGACGGAATCAGTAGTAAGCCCTTTCTGTGGGCCCTAACTGGGCGGTGGGAGGCATAAGGCAGCAGGAGTCGTTCTCGAAGGTAACCCGCTCCTAAGCCATGTAGGGCTTTAAAAGTTGTTACTAACACCTTGAATTTCACCCGGAAGACCACTGGGAGCCAATGCAGCTCGCGGAGGATAGGTGTTATATGGGTGCACCGAGGTAAGTAAGGTTTTATATTTAGGCAAGTAAGGTTTTACACTTACTTTTATTGCCTAATAAAAACCAAATGCACAGGTATAGAATAGGTAGTATCTGGTTCAACAGCAATAACTGTGAGAGGGATCTAAGAGTCCTAGTGGATAGTCATTTAAGAATGAGCCAGCAGTGTGCTGCAGCTGCCAAAAAAGCCAATGCAGCCCTAAGCTGCATCAACAGAGGAATAGTATCAAGATCACACAAAGTAATAGTACTGCCCTGGTAACACCACACTTGGAATACTGCATTGTTTTGGTCACCATGATACAAACACGATACTGAGACTCTAGAAGGACTAAAGAGCAGAAAAACATAGATAATTAGGGGTCTGGGAGTTAAAATTATGGTGAATGGTTTCAGGAATTGGGTATGTCTGGTCTAAAGAAGACAAGGAATTGAGGTTACATGATAGCAATTTTCTAATATTGGGTAGGTTGTCACAAAGAAGAGAGGGCCGATCTATTCTCCAAACCATATAAGGGCAGGACAAGAAGTAACGGATAGAAATTACCCATGAGAGACCCAACGTAGAATTAAGGAGAAATTTCCTGACAGTGAGAACAACTAATCAGTGGAGTGGCTTGCTTCCAAAAGCTGTGGGTGCTCCATCACTGAAAGTTTCCCAGAAGAGATTGGACACCCATTCGTCCAAAATGGTATAGTCTCCTGCTTGGGCAGGGGATGGGACTAGAAGACCTCCAAGCTCAACTTCCAACGCTTGCCATTTTGTACGTCTGTACATGGGAAAGTAAGCAGAAGGAAACCTTTTCCCCAGTGTCATCAAAAAGTCATTGCCTAAAGTAGGTAAAATAAAATATTTATTCATTTAAAACATTCTGGAACAGAGTGGTAGGATTTATGCAAGAAAAATGAATTTCTGGCTATAACTGCACTTCAGACGTTGGGAGAGAAAAAAGAAGTGAAATATTTACAGAAGACCCTTCCTCCCATTAAGGCCAAGGGTGCTCTTATTTGGAGCTGTTTGCAGGATGGAAAAAAGAATAGATTACATTAAATGTTAACCAAGTTGAGAAGCTAAAGTCCCAAAATTGGTGAAGAAATTGCAACTGAAATGAGATTGGATATTTCAATAAGGTTACATCAATAAGATATACCAAATAAGATATACCAAAGGATGCCATTCTGGTGCCCGATACATTTCCATCTTGTGGGAAGTCTGCTTGTTTCCCATCTCAAGCCACTGTGGCAGTGGAGATAAGCTGTCCAACAGCAGCCCTGCATTTGATCTTTCTTAGATTTTTCTTACCAATAAAATTTGGAAGCAACTTTAAAAGACACCCCAGAGGGGTTTCCCTAGACTCTGAAGGTGGGAGCTGCATGAAACCCATAGCCAAGGATCAAGTACTTTTTTTACAATGATAAGAAATACTTTCATTTTTTAGAATATTTATTATCTAGCTATAGAAGCTGTTTGGTGTTTTTTTTAATGTTAGCTTGAGTAATACAATAAGCTTTTAAGGAACTGAATTTTAATATTTGCAAATTTAAATATGCATTTAAAATGTTAGATGCTGCCTTTGGATTTGGGAGAAGAAAAACTGAATCCATGAATAATTTCAAATAAACATGTCAAAAAAAGACAGTACTTTTAAAATTAATATTGCTCCTTATTCTATTTCTTCTAAATTTCACTGGGAAAAAAAAACAATGGTGTATATCTTATGAGAACAAACATTGCTATTACTATTTGCACATTTTTCTACGACTTAATTTATTACCAATTCAAAAATAGTTTTGAACAAACAAGATCCAAATATATTTGGAGTCCTCAGCTACCCTGAAGACAATTTCTCATGGAATTTATTGAATACCTTTCAGAAGAGTCAGTTTTCTGTTATATGTAACAAAACGTATTATCTATGAAGATTCATTGATGTTCATAATAATTATCTTTAATAGTAAATAATATTAACGTTCTCCAGTATCAAGAATTAGACTTGTTTGCCTCATTGCTGACATTCATAAGCTGATTTTTTTAAAAAATGTTTTGACTTTACTTCTTTTTCAGCTCTAAAGACAAAAAAAGGTCATATCTAACCTGAAGAGGCAACAAACTGTCTCTTAGGAATACAGTACAAATGTTGGTAGTGCTGATAATCTCACATTTTAAAAAAGAACTCCATCTCCAGTGATATATAGCCTACAGCGATTCTTCTATTCTCTTTCTAGATATTTGATATATAAGGCATTTGTCTGTGCTGTTTCCCCTTCTTCCAAATTTCATCAAATCCAGATACTCCAGGGATGTTTTCCTCTTCTGTGCTATTTCCTACAATTGTTTGACACTATTTGGCTACCATAAATTAAATGGTTAAGTGTTGTGATAACTGAATATTTTTTTTCTCACGCTATACACAGCATAAATACAAGAGAAACACATTAATCTCTCACTCTACAAGTGGCATTAGGATCTTCTGTTGTTCTAGGATGTGCTGGTTTCACATTCAAAGGAGAAAGCAAGCTGGGTGGAAGCTACTGGCTTTCCTCTTTTCTGCTTTAGGTGCAAAACAAAGCAGATTCCCAATATGTTCTGTCTTTTTACGGTATAAACATACTGTAGGACGTTCGCTAGAATAGTTTAAAATCAATATTTTCCAAGCATGTGAATCCACTTTCAATATAAACTTAATTTCAACAAAAGTTCAACAGAAACTTCGATACAACCCAAACTGGAAAAATCTTTCTCTGTAGTTATTAATAATAATTTATTAGATTTGTATCCCGCCTCTCTTCACCCAAAAGGGGAACTTATTGACACAAAGATGTCATAATAATTTTTTTGGAATGTAAGGATGCTTGAGAAGAATGTCACGGGTCCGTCTGCCACTGTAAAACTTCCCTTTTTGTATCACATCACCTTTTATTCCTAAGCCAAATTTTAAAATAATAGATCGATGGCACTACGTTCTGTTTCTATAGAGTTTGTGGGACCTAGCCAGTTCTGAAAATGGATTTTTATTATAGTCAACCGTTATAGTGTGAACTGAACGTGCTAAAAACTACAAACACAGGACAATTTTTCTCCTTAGCTTTTTTTTTTTCAAACCTGTGAAACATTCCTTTCTTTACTTATATGACCTAGATATGAAGTCATACTTTAGAAAAAAAAATCTTTCCAGAATGTCCCAGGAGAAATCTTGGTGGAAAGACCGAAGTTGGTACACCTACTTCTGGCCTTGAATCAGTCTCTAAGAGAATGTCAGTAACCTTGGTCTTCAGATCAGTGCTGCCCACTGACCTCCATCACTTTCAATGTTTCGAAATATAATTAATACACAAGAGAAACTGTTCCTCCTAATACAAAGTATAACAATGTTGACTTTCAGATTACGGAAAAAGGAAAAGCTCTGTGGAGCTTGGAGGTTATCACATGAAATGAATAATATTGAACCTGCGTTTCTATAGTTATTCTGAAGGTTCAGGAAGCTGAACCTTGCATAGATGTAAGGGCCTCTTCCATTGGATTTCATTCCACAATCCTAAAGGTGAAAAATTGTGCTATCTACAGAATTTAGAAAAATAAAGCTGCATTTGCTAAACGCACGACTTACTGTGAAATGTATCATACGTAAATTGGAGTGGAGAAAATAAAGAGGACCCAATCACCCTCAAAATATTGCAGGTATGTGGGAACACAAACCGGAAGCACAAAAACACAGTAAGCAATAAATGCTCCTAAAATACATTTCTAGGAATGTACATAAAATTGTGCTGTAGAGTCAAAAATGCAAAATAGAGTTTCTAACAAAGTATATATAGCTTTAATGTGTGTGTGTTTGTGTGTGTGTGTGTGTGTGTGTGTGGAGAGAGAGAGAGAGAGATCTATTTAAAGCAAGTGGATTAACATACACAATACAAAAAATACTGATAATCCCTTTACAATGGGAGTAATTATTGATGGGGAGAAGTGACCTGCAAAGAAGGCCATTAAGCGCTACAGATTAGGAAAAATTCACAAAGAGAAGGAATAAAGGATTCCATATATATAAATATATATATGAATATACAAGGTTATGAGTTTTAGCATTCATGTGTGCGTGTGTGTGTATTCATAATTGTTAAAACTCATAATCTTGTGCAGCTCACATTCATTTCAAGAGAATTTTTAGAACTTCCAGTAATGCATTAAGTAGCAATGTGCAAGTCACGTTTCACTCTTTATTTTTTTCAAGTTTCTTTTATTTTAAACAAAGTTTATTGATTTAAAAATATATTAAAACAAATATATACAAATCAATAACATCAAAAGCCGATTTATCACAATGTTGCATACGATAATTTATAGCTATAAAAGTAATATATTCATCTCTATTTACGGATATCCTGTACACGGATTTACACTGTATTGTTTCACTCTTAAATACAAGGTAGTCCTTGACTTGCGACTGCTCTCTTAGTGACTGTTGGAAGTTGCAACAGACCTCTGAAAAGGTGTCTGGTTTCCAAGTTATAGCCGCTGCAGTTCCCCTGCCATTGTTCATCCTTATAGTCCACCACAGGGATGCTGCAGCACCATCTATCTCCTACCTTCTCACCTGGTCCATGCAAGGGACCCTAGAGCAGCTACTGGTGCCTTGACCAACTGCCCATCCAGCCACGGAGGGACTTGCAGGATTCAGTCTGCTCTTCACCCACCTCCAGGGCCAAGCAGCACCCAACTTACTTTGTTTTCTGCAATCAAGGTGAAGCAAGGTTTTTCTTAGTTTCCTTTCAGAGTCTGCTGGCCTCATGGCACCCTCCTTAGGAGAAGTTCTGTGGTAATTCCTAGTCCCAGAATGGTTTTGGTATATGCATTCCTTGAGGGGAGAACCATTTTCACAGAACCTGAGGCTCTTCTTTCATTATTATCTATTGATGGTCCAACTAAAGTGAACACCAATGCCAATGGTGCAGGTTGTCAACCAGTGGTTATCATCTAACGTGTTGAATTCCCTTTCACTAAAGATCTTCAGAGTCAGGGCTGTCGCCCATCAAGAGATCTCTAGTAAATCCTGCACTAAGCAGGGATTGAATTAGATTAGCTTTATGGTCTTTTATGAATTTGTAATTCTATGATATTTATACTGGGAATATTTATAGCCCTTTTCTACTTCAAATGATTTCCTGCATTCACAGCTTCAATCCGATCTAAAGAACAATCATAGCAGACAGCTATGCAAAATAAGCTGCCTATGTTATTTATATGTATCTTGTCTGTATTTTAGACAAGAAAATACCATTTATAGTAGGTGGTTAACAGATATATTTGGGGCTTACTTAACATTGACAAAGAGTACACATGTAAACAAGCACGAACAGAATTTCTGATGAAGGCATTTATGTAGTCAAACCTTCAGAATAAGTTAAACAAATAAACACAAAAAAATCCCACAAGCAACAATAGGTCAAGCAAAGGTTCTCACACTTTTATAGTTCTTACACCTGTAATGTAAGAAATGTGCCATCTTTAGAGGGCTACAGATTGTCTGCTTTCCAAATTAGGGGGTCATCTATTCTAAGCTATTCTCTTTTCTTTAACTCAGATAAGATTGTAGAGAAACCACTGGAATACAGTTGTGATAGGGCCAGGGCCAGCATAAACTAACCACCTACTATAAATTGTTCTTTCTTTTCCAAAACCTCAGTCATCCCACACCACATCAGAAGACAAATAAGGATGGCATTTTATATCATACTCTCTGATACACTCCATACACTACATGAAACTATCAGGGATTATTTTGTTCAAGAAGCTTGAATTCACTTTTTTTTTTTTTAGAAATCTTTTAATTTTCATACCAGTGGCTTTTTGTACATTAGAATAAAAATAGTTTCTGGCTCTTGTGCTTCCATAGAGTTCTACTTTGCTAATTGGAGGGGAAATGCAAGCCATTTATGGCAAATTATACCAGCCATATTATTTGACCCAAAACCAAGTGTTGTTCGTTCAGATCTTCTTAATTGGATCTTTCATTCTTCTAAAAAATTTTCACAAGGGATTAAGGTCAATTGGCAAGCTGACAGCTATGCAGGCTAGCAAAGGAATTTGATTTTTTATGATAATATAAAATATAAATCGCTCGTCTGTTTAAGAAATTGTCACAGCATTGATTTTTACAATCTCTCTGACCTTAGGTTCTGATCTGTAACCATCAGATACAGATTTCAATCCTATCATTGTAGTCACCCAGCTTTCAGCAAGTTAATTCCAAGTATTGGGCTCCACAGAATTACATTATTGATGTTTTTTAGCTGAAAGGTTCTTGTTAATACAATCCAATTTTCCACCTTGTTTTGAAAGGTTCAGTAGATACATCTTGCAGAAGACATCTCCATTTACACTGAGAGGCACAATCATTTTGAATAGAAATGCAGTTCTGTGTTATCTTGCAGTATCTTAAACTACCAAACCACCCTGATGTTCAGGTCAATTAGATTTGTGCAAATGAACACTTTTTCTGACTGAACTACCTCTAAGCTAAGATCTTGATCTGATACTGAATTTCAGACTCCTCATAAAACATGTTATTCAAAGTTCTTGAAAAACATGTTCTTTATATTCAAAAATACATACTGGCAAGGTTGTATAATTACTATAGCAATATGCAATTTAGAATATTTATGCTATATAAACAACCAAACTGCGACATTATTGGAAGCTATCTCAGCCTGAGTTTTGCTGTTCACATATTTAATATTGTAAATTGTATTTTATTTGATATGCTCTGTATTTAACCTGAAGTTTCTTGGTGTAATTGTTACATTAATTATTTTGTTACGTTGTCTTATTATTTTGCTGAATTTCAGTTCCTCAATTCCTAACAATTGTATATAAAAGTCAATCTTGCTAAACTATTTTAAATTAGAATTAGAATTAATATTCTTTAATGGCCAAGTGTGATTAGACACACAAGGAATTTGTTTCTGGAACATAAGCTCTTAGTGGACATACAACAATAGTGATAGATCATTAATCATAGTCATTGTAAAAACGCATTCATCATAAAACATTAGATACAACATTTAGTGATAGTCATAGATACTAAATAAGCAATTAACATAAATCATACTAGGATACTACCGGTAAGTAAACAATATAAATCGTAAAATACAAGCAACAAAGTTATAGTCATAAGAAGAAAAGGAGATAGGTAATAGGAAAGATGAGAATAATGATGGTAATATTGCTTTTCTAGATAGTTTGACAGTGTTGTGGGAATTAGTTGTTTAACAAAGTGATGGCATTGGGGGGGAAATACAAAACATCTTATCCTAGTCTCTTTTTTTTAACCAGTAAACTCTGTCAGTATATAAGTAATTATGAGCTGGAATAGACATGGTAACAGTCAGCCAATAGGGACTGTTTTAATAGACATACCAACAGGTCAGCCAATAGGGACTGTTTTAATAAACATAGCAACAGGTCAGCCAATGGGGACTGTTTGGATTAGACATGGTAAGAGGTCAGTCAATGTGGGCTGTTTGAATAGACACGGTAACAGGTCAGCCAGTGGAGACTGTTTGGAAACTGAAACACAGTATTTGTTTGTATAGGACCATAAGAGATAGTTTGGAGTCTGGGCATGGCTTAGACTTGCTGGACTGTATATAAGAGTTGGTTTGTCCTTGGATCTTTGCCCTCTGTAACTCTCGCCTCTGTATCTCTCTCTACTGGGACTCTGTGATGACTTGCTTCTGTGAATATTGCTTCTGTGTTCCTGATTTTGTATGCTGACTTCTGCTGTATGGTATTGTATATAAAGAAGTTTCTTATGTAGATTAATCCTGCAGAATTATTTACTTGTGCGTTGGTCAGATGTGCTGCATACTCTGACAAAATCATACATTGTTCATGAGTGATATAAAAATGTTGTTACTAACCTAATATGTAGTCACATGTATAACTGCTGCAACCTTTTATTCATTCTGAGAAAACCAAAGATGTACAAGAATGAGGTTTGTATATTTTTATCTGTTTTTCCTTGTATGTTAATCCTCAATGCTGGCCCTTATTTTTATACTGTTTTCTGCCTGTTGCCATCTCTAAATGCCAGAAAGACGCAAACCATCTTATAGTTCCCTTGAGACAAAGATGCCAAATCTTTATATGAACCCCCACATTTCCAGTCTGTCAAGACAAAGCTTTTCAGCATGTCGTTCTCTGCTGGTGCTTTGCATACAGAGCTACAAGAAGATTAATTCTTTGCTTTCTTCAAAGCATTCAGAATTATGCTCATGCTTCAACTTCCTGTTAAAAGCAAGATTATTTATTATCTTTTGTCCCTTAGCTCAGAAACAGCTTCCCCTGGGAATGAGATGATTTTTAGATTATTTGGGGGAAGATACTTAAATGTTGGACAATATGTAAGATTAAGCATATTATGAAAAACAAACACTCTGTTCTGAATTTCAGATGCTAGCCAATTTTAATGGTTAGGCATCGCTTTAAAAAAAAGTTGAAATTGAAGTAGAAAAATATAGTGCCTTAACAAGATCAATTTTTTTAAGCATAGGGATAGATAGAAATAAATAGGCATAAACATAATACAGTTACCTGCACTTCAAGGAAGACCTTTCATCAGGTCAACTGATGGCACAAGCTGTTTAGTAATGAAGTACCAGTTATAGCAAAGCAGGAATTAAAGACTTGTCCAATAAAACACTAGCAATTCTTCTCCTTTGTGCCCTTTATCACAAAGCAGTTGTGCAGTAGAACATTTCTTTGAAAAAAAATGTTCATAAGTTTATAATATAATATGGACAAGAGTAATCTTTGCTGATCCAAAAATAAAGATTATGGAGTTGAGAGTTGATAACTATAATGCATTTGAATAAATAAACAAGTAAATCTTATCTATATATATATATAAAAGAGGTGTGGATTTGTATGTGCCGTTTACAAACCCACACCCCTGCACCAATCTGTCCCAAATTTGACACATACCTTTGTTAGACTTGCAAAATCAGCACTGGGGGATCCCCAAATTCTTTGCACCCTCTTTAGCCTCAAAAAAGGGGTCAAAGGGGACCCCCCAACAACAGAGAAAAACAGACAAAAAAACACCACTGCGCATGCGCAAACCATTTCCACTGTGCATGCTCTGCAACAAATGAAGACTGACCTCCTGCGCAAGATGACAGCGTGCCTCAAGTACCTGTTCTGATGGCAAGACCCAGCCCACCCGCTCGGGAGGATCCTCCAGAGGGTCCAGCCCACCACTTTCCTTCACTCTCGCTCCCTTCCCATTGCATTCCCTCTAGGTGTCACGACAACGCAACAGGAAAGCAGCGACACACATTGCAAGATCCGGGCCACCGAGGCCAGCCCCCTGCCCTGCACTTTCCATGCTCAACTGCCCCTCTGCCTTGCCGCTGCTGCCCCAGCCCACGACCTCTCCTGCCTGAAAAGAGCCGACAGGACTTGCTGCGGGGAAAAAACGGCAAGCAGCTCTGGGGCCAGAACATACAACAGGCCAGCCCACCAAATTTGCCTTTCCACTCAGGGAAGTGCTGGGGCTGCCCCTCTGCCTTGCCCCCATTGCCCCGAGCCCGTAACTCCGCTGCCTTGGGAGACCAACAGGTTCCAGCATGGAAACACAAATTTGCCACCCCATCCTGTTGGTCTCCCAGGGCCAGGACCACTCCAGACACACAGCGGCTTGCTGGTTTCTCCCCCGAAGAAACTACTAGTGCCTCTTGCCAGGCAACGGAGTTACGTTCTTGGGGTGGTGGGGGCGAGGCAGCTAGAGCCCCAGCCCCAGCACTTCCCCGACTCAATCCAGAGACATGAGAAACAGCAAGAAAGACAAATACACAGAGAAAGAGGTGGAGATGAAGAACAGGAGGTAAGAAGATAAGGAAGAACAAGGGGATGGTAAAGAAGACAATGGAAAGGAGGAGGACAGAAGAAGTACATCAAAAACAGGACAGGGGACAAAGAGGGGAAACAACATTATAAACAGGAGAAGGATAAGAAAACCAGGAAGACAGGAAAACCACCTAGGATTACCGCCAATCACATTTTCTAGCCACTTTCCACTTAGCTGTGACCACCACAAATATACTTCTTTTAAACATTAAAAAAAAACCCGAGCAAGGCCGAGTCATCAACTAGTATATCTATAAAAGAGAAGTGTGGGTTTGTGGGTATGTCCTCAATAGGCTCTTACATGCCAGCCTCAATCTGGCCCAAACTTGGCATGCACATACTTTACCCTCTGGCGACAAATACTGTGAGGGTCACAAATCAGTTTTTGGGTTCTTTCCCCCCAAAATTTGGTGCCAAAGTGCACCTCCCCAACATTTAACTCCCAAGCTGCTCTACTGAGGCATGAAACTGTCCAGCCAATAGACGGAAGGCATGCAAATTGGGCATAGAATGCTGAGTCCTCCAGCTCTCCAGCCAATAGAAGCAACGCATGCAAATCGGGCACAAAACGCTGGGAATTATAGGCTTCAGCAGGCAGAGAGGGAGAAAGAGAGGGAGGAAATGGACACCCTTTCCCCGAAATGCCTTTCATTCCGCACAGGCTGAGGAGCAGGTGACAAGCCCAAGGAGGTATGGCCCATGACACTGATTCACTGAGAAGCTCTACTGCCTGAAAAGTATATGGGAGGGGGCACCGGGGGCTTCAGAAGGCCCGCAAATGGCTACGGCCCAGTGCTGCTGTCAAGCCTCGCCGGCCTTGCCTCAGAGCCAGCCTTGCCCCAGAGCATGTGGAGTGGATGCCGGGGGCTTCAGAAGGCCCTCAAATGATGTGGGAGGGGGTGCCAGGGGCTTCTGAAGGCCGGCAAATGCTGTGGCACAAATATACTTCTTTAAAAAAAAAAACTAAGCAAGGCTGGGTAATAAGCTAGTAATTAATATAAGTAGCAATAGACTAAGAACCCCAGTTTAAGAAACACATATATTTAAATTCTTCAATTTTGTTGAAATGTCCAAGAAAATTACTAAAATTACTGACTTACTTCTCATTATACTGATTAAGTATTTCTTGGGTTTTATTTTATTGGGGCTGATTAATAAAATCCATTTATGCTTCAGACCAGTGACTTCAGAGAAAATTTCCATATGCCTTGAAACATTCAAAAGCGGTTCTCAAACTCTGTGGCAATGTGATTCCTTAAAATAATAAATCTGCAGGAATACAACTAATCATACCTGTCAAGTGTCCCGGTTTGGCCGGGAAAGTCCCGGATTTTACTACTCTTTTCCGCCCCCGTCCCGGAAAAAACAATTCTGTCAAATATCCTGTGAAAAAAAAATCAGTACTAATTACGTTACTAG